>LR737384.1:18399047-18555985 GCA_902655005.2 Marronus borbonicus
GTTAAAATCAAAATATATTACGAAATTGACATTATCCTTAAGCTCTAACTTCCACAGAATGGAATACGGTTTCTAATAACGATCTAAAAGCAACTTATAAGGAAATATACTCTTTATGCGAAAACATATCAGTATCGCAAAGAGTGCTATGAAGTACGTACACTCCTTCTATTATTTTATATAATTACGTTGAGATAAATATATAAAGTTAGCAGTTATATTTAATAGTTTATTTTGAAGCAATAATTTGTGTCCAAAAAGAAACACAAAAGCATCCAAATTTAATCATCCATATCAAAACAATCATAAAAAAATCAAATATTTATAAGATTGTAGATTACTAATAAGTAAAATTATTGTTGAGAGGCTTGAGAACGTAGACGAAGATGGTACGACGAAACGTAGCGAAATAAAGTAAATCCAAGGAAAAAAAAATGATTTTTTTTCAACCAAAGACCTAAACACCCAAAGCAAATAAAACACTAGAAAATTACTCATTTAAAGCTAAAAATAAAAAAAAAAGTAATTTATTGAAATGCTATTCTTCTTTTATACAAACCGGTAAGTTAATAAAATATTTTAGTCCTTTGTAATTGCTTTCTACCAGTGTTTGTAATATAATATAGTCATTTGTATATTTTTTTGTATAAATGTGGCTTCATTAGGTACTTTCAAGAAATATCTATTTTACCAAAAGAAAAATTAAATTCATATAGAGATTAAATTTCTTCCGATGTTTCGTCTGGGGATCTCGAAAACTAGCGGAGATAGAGAGGAGCGTTCATGCAAAGTCAGACATGTCAACATAAAGTAGTTTTGAAAAATGCGAAAAACTTTTTATTCCAAGGCCACTGCTGTAGGGATAGAAGTGAAAAAATCTGAGCACTGTAGGCGATAGAAACAATGAAGAACACTACGAAACCGTATTAAACCAAAAGCGGATGCGTCTAGTTTTGACTGAGCCTTTTGCTTTTTGGAAAAAATACCCGGCTAAGTAAATATCTCGAAAGAACTGTTCCCTTGTCATTTCGTACGGTGGCTATTACTCTATTATTATCGACTAAAAAAAAAAGGTGTAAAGTAAGAAGTTGTGGGTAATTATATGTTTAGTAAAACAATCTAACTGAATTTTGTATTTAAGCTACAATTTCTTAGGTATGACAAAAAATTGGCATTCTTCTATTAGAGACCATAGTCAGCCATAATTTCATAAAAAAGCTACCTTTTCAACGATAAATAAATTGCCGCCATTCTCTCTTTTTAATTTCCGAACCATTCACCTAGTATGTTGATAGATGCACATTACGCTTGATAACACAATTCAAGATTCATTTTTCTTTCAATTTCGAAGTTGTAATTAACTATTTTGGCGTGAAATATTAATTATTCTCTTGGAATTACGATTTTACATAAAAACAATTTCTGGGAAAATGAACAGTAAATTAAAAAAAAAATAAAGGAAATTATGATACAACAAAACAGTACCTAATTATAATTAACGTAAGAGTAAAGCACCTATTTAAGACATAATATATTTAGAAAGTCCATCATCATGATTAATGAGTAAACTACGCTTTTTTTAAGTTGAAGTTGTTGTGTTTCTAACGAAACGTTCATCAATATTACTATAATCTTCTGCTATAGCTTCTGTAAGGTCATCTACTGTGTTGTATTATTTTCAGTACACCCTATATTTTACCATTCCCTGTAAGTAGAAATCTAAATCGGACAAATCAGGGGATCAAGATGGGCATGCAACCGGCACATTTCTTTTTTTCTACTTATTCGAAAATGCTTCACTTAAATGATTTGATGCCCTATCGTGATGTAACCATTCAACCATACCACGTACTTCGTGGTTCATCTAACATATTATCAAAATTGTTCTGCAGAAAATGAAGATAGCGATCACCAGTCAGTTTAATATCAAAAATGTACGGACCAAGAATGATGTTGAGACAACGCCGTACCAAACACTAAACCCAAACTCAACTTGAGGTCGTGCATCCATAGAAGGTCGTTATCTCTATTAAACATTTAGCAGTTTGTAACTTATCATCCATTCACAATACTTTAAATTTAAAAAATTAAAATAAAGAAAAAACAGATGTTTTGTTATACCTCAAAAACTATAGCACAAATAGACGATTAGGTTAAACTGCCTTATTACTATAAAATAACAAAAAAAGCTGTTGCTTCGAGATATTTAGTTAGTCGTGCATTCTTGTTTCAAAAACCAATAGGCTCGTTGAATTGAGTTCGCAAAACTGCAATTCTTACCCCATTTAATTCTCTTTCTATATCCGCTAGGTCGCCCTATGTAGAATCCATACACTGCCAATAAGCTTCGTACTATAAACACGCCCTTTAAAGTTTGATTATATAATCTCAGCAGTGTCCGCTTGGTCCGCTTCCACAAAATGAAAACTTTTACCGAAATTGACTCAGATTAAGATGATTATAGCATTTTGATTTATTGTTTATGAACAAACCAAAGACCTTACAGTTTTTCAAAATATATTTTTCCTACATGTAAGATTATTTTATTTGGCGGTTCTGTATCTTCACTTGCCTTGAAAAGTGTACTTTTTCTCTTTTTGTATGGAACATAAAATTGTTTTTATAAAAACCAATTGCGCAAAACTAAGGAACCAGTTTGTATAATCTCTATTCAGAAACATAACATTTGTGTCATTTGCGGGGCTGACAACCTTACGTTGTCTTCGATAGCAACGGAAAAAAATGTCGTTTACAGAAACTGAAAACAATAGAGACCGAGCCGCTACCTTGCGGTACCCCTACAGTAATATTCGTCTTATTTGAACAAACTTTTTCTGTCACGCATGAAATTTCAACCACCTATCTTCTATTTTGGGAATATGAACTAAACCAATCATTCGCCATTCCCCTTGCACCATTATCATGAAGTTTGCTTAGAAATTATTCAGGTTGTATTAAGTTGCAAAATGCAAATATAACGAAGGTTTAATTATTCACGAACTAGGGAACTAGGGAAATTCGAGCGGACAGATAATTCATACTTTTATTTAGATTAGATAAATTTCAATATTCATTATGATCCTAATGTGATCATTATTCAAGTGATATCAACGCTATTTTGTTAATATTCTAAAGCTAGCCAATGTTGCAGCTTAGATTTACACCCACTAACACAGGATTTTTTTAATTTTGATTGGATATCTTTGTTAGCCTATTAGGAAAATAGCTCATTTAAATATGAAGACGTAGATTAAAAGATAAGAGAAAAGAATAAAACCCACGAAAGTTGCTTTCACTAGTTTATTTTAATTTAACGTTCCATATATAGTCCGTCTAGAAAGTATCCGGAAAACAAAAAGCACGGCTATAATTTTACGGTATATATTTTTATTACTCGAATAATAAAATCACAACAAATAATTCCTCTCATTTACTAATACAATCTCCATTTAACTGTAAACACTTAACTATACGTTCAGGTAATCCCGAAACGAGGTCAACGCTATACTTTTCGGTGATAGTGGTCCAGGCTTGTACTGACCGAATCAAATCTTCTTTATTTCGTGGTGCTGCTCGTTCTGCTTCAATTTTCATTAGTCCCCATATGTTTTCGATGGGACTAAGATCTGGGGAAGCTACTGGCCATGGAATTGTTGCCAAGTGTTGTTCTAGCATCCAAGCTTTAGTGGAGGCAGAAGTATGGCATTTTGCATTATCCTGTTGAAAACGCCACCCTTCGGGATATAAAGCACGACCCGTTTCAAGAAGAAAGCCACTAAGAATTTCACAATATTTTGCACTATTAACGGTGCCGTCAATTATACAGAGAGGTGTAGCACCACGCTGAGAGATTGATCCCCAAACCATTATTTTTGTGGGAAATTTGGAAATTTGAAGGGTAACATTTTTCTCTTGATAGGATTTTTAAATGATTTGCGCCAAGCTGAAAACAACTTTCGTCAGATATAAAAACATTACTAAAATTATCGTCTCGAAATCGTTGGCAAAAATCTATTCTTCGTTGCTTTTGTAGAGGTGTCATTGCAAGGATTTTTTTTTGGTTTCCATGATAAGTAACCTTGTCTTCTCAGTGAAATGCGGACAGTTTCTGGACACACTCTTATTTGACGTTGATTTCAAAATCTGTTAGCCAGTTTTCGAAACCCTAGGCGCGGGTTTTGTCGTCCTAAAGTCACTAAAGCGTTTAGATTGTTTCCGCTAATCTTACGCGGTCTCCCAGAAACTGGTCCATGGCTCATATCTCTCCTATTTTTTATCCTCTTTATTGTCTCATATACTGCACTTTTTCCGAGTTCAGTCGATTGCACTAATTTTTTAACGTTTTGAACACCTTTTCTATACAAATATTCCACCAACTTTCTGCTTTCTACTTCCGACATTATTTCACAAATATTAAGCCTGTTGATAATCAACAATATTTAACAGCTGGTGTTGTTATATGATTTTTGCCATGGCCTACAGTCGGCACAACCTACTTGATGCATTACTTTTGTCTTAGGATGTAACAAAAAAGAAATATATTAAAATTAAGAAAAATAATAAATTCCGGATACTTTCTAGACGCACTATACATTAAATACCTGCATATCAATATAATAGTAGACGATTATTATTATGAAATAAAACTTTTGTAAAAGCAAATAAACAAATAAAGTAGACAATTTTCATTTTATAAATATGACAGATAATATTATTATATAACAACCAGTAACGCGACGGTAGGGTACTGGATTCGAGCGCGCTTTTGTCCGGTCCCACGGGACGAAATCGGAAAATCGCTTCAAACTACCGCAACCTTCGAGGATGCCGCTTGCCGTAGAAACCCTTTCCGCGTCTCTTCCGAGACGTCTAAATAGCGATTAGTGATGCATAACTTGCTCGTTTTGACACATCTCCCATCTCGATCCCGCCCACTAAGGACCACCTTTCTAACCAAGGATGTAGCTAGTTGTTGATCAGCTATTATATAAACGAGTATACAAACAATACGTACGCAGATGTAATAAACATTGCCATACTTCATCAAATCTGGCGAAAGAAATAAAACTGAACTAACAGTTCTTTTGTCTTTAAAACTAATACTTGCTACGCTTTTCTACATTACCGCAATTCCAATTTAATTATATAAGTCGTAGCACCCATCTTTTGTATTCCAAATCATCTTCCATAGTTTCATAAAGAAATATTTTGAAGATTTTTGCATAATGCAGTGGATAATCTACCATCTTGAACTTGTTTTCCTGGAGTTTTTGATTACGACTTTGCATTGTGAACATCTTCGCCTTATTTTGTTGTTCTATCGGACAGTACTATTGATTGTTTATTCTTTTGTTACAGGAAGAAACTGATAGCACAAATATTATAAGCATCATTGCATTTGCTTGTGTAGCATTTTTTCAAATGGCAGCGTACCACTGGCTAGGCAATGAAATAATATTCAAGGTATGTGTTATTGATTTACATATTAAGAAGATTGATGAATTTTTTTAACAAACTGGAATATATAAAAGTAACTTCATTCCTGACCCCCGTTGTCTGGTAATCATAGGGTTCATGACGAGTTCATACATTTGTTGTGATACAGCGCTGACCACGGTTTCTTCGATGCGTTGTGGTGGTGCCTCACAGGCCAAAGTAAGTGTTCTGAACCTCCTATTCACCAGTTAGCGCACCCTTGCTGCGCAGCACGGAGGAGCATTATCTTCTTAGAAGTAACCACTGTGTATGATTTGGAGTGGTGTGTTGTCCTCTATGAAATTCTGCTACATATGGAAGTACAATAGGCCAGTGACTGTTTCTTGGTTACAGAAGTACGATATGATGACTCCAAACTTACAGACACTGCACTACACATTCGCTTTGGAAGAATTAGCAGTACGTACTCTCAGTTCATATGGATTTTGTGCAGCCCAAAATACGCAATTATGTTTGTTCAAATGGAATAGGATTTCATCGAACATGAAAGAAATAAGAGTGGCATCAATGTTTACCAATTCCGCGAAAAGTTATGCAGCAACTACGGGACTAACTTTTTCAGGCTCGGGAAAGATTTGCACGAGCTGGATATGATTCGGTTTCATTGCCAAGTCTAAATAGAGAATTATTCGTGCAGCAGCTTTCGGCATATCGATCTCCATTGCCATTCTGTGGATGGACTTTATTAGGATAGTCAGAACCGTCTCTTGAACACCCATAATGTTATTTTCTGTTCATACACTTCTTTTTCGCCTATTGTTTCTCTTACAATCAACAAATTTTTCATGTGTCTAAAACCAAGCCCTGAATTTTTCTCCCACCAGAAATAGAAACGAAAACATATCTACCTGTCCGCGTACCTAGTTTCTTCAAGCATCAGTCGCGTTACGATCACCTGAAACATAGAATTCCATCATCCTGTAACATCTTTTAGGTACACTCTACATACCCAAAAGTTTTAGTAGCTACTGTTATACCCAATAATGCTCTAACATCAACTGATCCGACACACTTAATTTTTTTTTAACTGTTAACACGATTTGTACGTTATATTGTACACGATCTTTCATAGCAAATTATGAGCCTATTTCTGACTTAATGTACATAGATTACTTTTGACTGAAAACGCGTTCTATGTTATTATGTTGCACAACATTGCTTTCCCTTTAGGCAGAACTCCTCGTCCAAATCAGAAAACCGCCGAAACTTCAGTTGTGGATTCGAACTCACAAACGCCGCGTTCTGTCAAATCAAAGAGCAGTGTTTTACAGCACTCAATGGTCTCTACAAGTTTGTCAAATTTTAATCTAATCAGTGATAAACATCTTGAGATTTCCCTTTATTCGGTAGTGAACTCCATAAAGATACATTCTTGTTTACTTACCGGATCTTTAGTGAAACCAAATTTTTATGTGGTTACATCAGGTCTGTAAAGGCTAAATGGATTCTTCAAGGAGATTTGAATTACAAAAGTGTTGAAAGCATTTTCTTTAAACCTTTCAAATTTAGTACCAAAACAATTTAAGGGCTTTGAACATTGAAGATTGATATTGTTATTTGTGTTTAAGACGAGTATATATTTAAATTATGGTAATTGAATGCAATAGAACTTATTAAATTAAGACATTGTAAAGCTTTCTCTCTTGGCCAAACTTTCGAGGACGGTAGTGTATACGTGTATACCAAATGTGCATGAAATTGTGTTAAAGCTTTGCATATCACGGACTTTTCAAAAACTTTGTAATGAAGATGTTAATACTGATACATCAGATTCATGAAGTGAATTAAATTTGCAAGTTTTGTAAACATTGTAAAGACGGTGCAAGCTTTTTTACTTATAGAACAATTACAGAACTTCAAAAGATAAGGTTAAAAATAGTCAACAAGTTATTCAAGGTAACAAATTGTTTAAGCCAAAAACAAGTTAAGTTGTTTCAAAGCTTAAAAACACATTTGGTACTGGATGCGTTTTTGAAACTGAAAACTTTCATTGAAATAGACTTAACCTATGTCTTCTAGATCATCATTGTTATCGTCAAATAACACTCTTCTTGGACTAGGTTCCTTGCGCTTCAGGGGGTAAAGTGGACAGCAACCAGCCGCCTGAGCACGTTACTCATCTGAACGCCTTTACGCAATCCTGGGCGCATGTAACAACCCAACGAAAGTATACGTTCACCAAAAGAGAATTTTATAACCAAGATAACCACCCCTCCAAATCAATTTTGTTCAAAAACATCACTTGTTATTAGCGATAATTTATAGTATCGCACGTCTCTCGAATTTGATCCACACACTGAGTGCTTGCCTTACATCAGGATGATTAAAACGAGTGCAGGAGTTATATAAAAGCAACACCTCACACCCTTAATTCCGCCATAATTCCGTGGCAGCATTGCCCTCGCTTGCGGAGCATTTTGAGAAATAAAGGCTATGAAAGCAATCATCGTAGTAACGTGGAAGTGCTACAAGAAGGAGGATTTCGGCACGTAACAATAATCATTACATTTTGTATTGAAAGGCAGAAAATCCACATGGTGTACACACTACGATAGATAAATTGTTAATTAATGATTAGTCTTCCAATGGATATCATTGAAATTGGTCGCGTGATTGTTCTTTTGGTTCGGAGAAGAAGTAAACGCCGGAAGCATCATATTGCATACATCCAATAACAAGTCAAACGTTATTAAAAGGATAATTCTCGAAGTTATTTGAGGTTTTCTTGTATTATTCTTGTATTATCACCGAATGATGAAATGTAGCTTTGACAAATTGTTAGAAATAATTGTTCCGTTAATAACACATCTTCGATTTCTTCAATAAGTTCATCAATATCAATCACTGTTAATATTAGTTTATTACCTCTAATATAACAAAGCTCAGTCAGAACTACGACTGAACTAGCGCCAGCGAATGCATCCCATGCCTGTTCGTGAACTCATTGGAGTATAACGACAGTCAGGTCGCTGCAAAATAGAGCAAGTTGCAACCTTTTGATCGCTGCGATTATTTTTTCTCATGTGTGTGCACTTAACAACTCAAGAATAATGTTTTTTTGCGACTGAACAATCGCGCAACTAGAAATTGTGAGCACGCAAATGGAGGCTCAGCCAGCTTAACGTTTAGTAAACAGGAATAGCATTTCAAAGACTTATTATAATTTTCGCATTTAGTAACATATGAATAGAACATTTTCTTTTGCATCGATGATATATTATTTATATACACATTACTTACAGAGTAACAAAATTATTGAATCAGGTTACCTTTCAAATTGGCCCGAATTAAATATAAATTCTCAACGATCAATTATATTACTAATGGAAAGAGCAAAAAGGCCCTTAGTTATTCAATTGTATAAGTTGGTATATATCTCGTTGGATTCATTAGGTGTGGTAAGGATTTTAATTTATTAGCTTACCGAATTACAGTTAACAATATCTGTTTCAGATAGTCAGATGGTCTTACTCACTTTTTGCTGTAATAAAGGCAAGATATAATTAAAGTTCTTTTAAATGTATGCAGAGTTAATACATTGTTACACTATCCTCTTCACATATTTAAGAAGTGGTATTTAGAAACAAATCGTGATGGGATAAAACGTGACATTCCCATTAAATCAAATTAAATCAGGTTTTATTTGTATAAGCGATTATAGTTGTTACAATGCTTCAAAAACGAATGCAGGAAAGGTATGTCCATTCAGCATGGATGTGCAGAAAATTATAAATTTCGAATAGGGTTACCAGACTTTTGGATTTTCCTGGACATGTCCCAATTTTTAGCAATTCCGGAGATGATCCGGTTGTCTGGGGATGATGCGGCCGGCCGGAGATGATGCAGCCATCTGGGAAAATGTATTTTCAAAGAAAAGAAATTCGGCAGACTATGAAGGAAAGGCAGAAACTGTTTTATTCGAATATTTAATAAAACTTCAAAATATTTTTTCTCATTACTGTTTGACGCTATAAACTTAGCTTTCTAAGGGAGCAAGTTCAAGTTACTTACTGAAGTATGTACAATGAGGAGATGTAACTAAAATAAAGCCATAGAAGTCCACATTTTTAGTATTTAAATTTATGGTATCTAATAGTTTAATTTTTGAAGAAAAAACTAAGTTGGCCTAAAAATATAGTGTCTGGGTTTTGTACTTTCTGTACTTCCTTAAACTTAGATAAACCTAAATTCAAGGAGTTCTTAGTTGCTGTCCAATCTTTCTTTTATCTTCTGATCTTTCGGATTACAATCATCTCACAGCAGGCCACTGCCTCGTTGGCAGACTTATTACTAATCTTCCGGCAAGCGATACATCAAACCAAATTGAAATATTACGAACGCCTTCAGAAATCGTACCAACACTTTTGGGCCAGGTAATTAAATGATATTGGACAATTACAACAACGGCTAAAGTGGTAAGAAGAACTTACCTGAACTGCTGAAAGTAAATGCGATGATGATGGTAGAGGACGAAAACCTTCCGCCATTGCGGCATATTGGACGAGACTTGGAGTTACATCCGGATACTGACGGCTTCGCAGAGTAGCGTCCATAGTGAAAAAATACGCTTCGAAATGATGTCTTCTTCCTGCCGTCAGATAGACTTCAATAATGAAATCGTCGGTACAGATAAATGTGATTTACTTACAAACTCACTCATTTTCTATTATATATTTTAAGATAATGTGATGGAAGGATATTAAAACCCTGAGCTTTAGAGATAAAAATTTGCCTAATAGACGATCGCATTTATAATTTGCAAAGCAGAAATACAGAAAAGATAACAGATTATTTGGCAATCCTACAATTGTTTAATGGCTCCTTGCACTGACACCAATTAAACTTTATTCTTGAATTAAATTAAGACAACAATCTAATTAACAGCAATTGTCACATTCCACGTATCAGGATTAAATTTTGAATTCCTTTTGCCGCAACTAACCATGAATCGTTATAATATTGAACGGCACAACACTCAATGTTTGTCATAAATTTACTTAATGTTTATTAAACGATCAAAACAGAGTGTTGTTTGTTTTACTCAACTAGTAGGAACTAGACTACTTTCTGTGAATTTCCCCTAACTGTAAAGCATATTTTCCGATTACGAAATTTTACGAATATCTGCAAAGTTTACATCACAATAGAAGCAATATATGATTATTTAATCAATTTAAGAACAAGGACAATAAAAAGCTTGGTCTTATATTTAAACAAATCCAACACATTAATATATTATAGGTAGCCATAAAGAGAAGAATGTACAACTTTCAGCTAGTAGAAAATTACAATTACAAATTAAGTATTAGATGCGAATATGAAGGTAATCATCGCTATTAAGGGAATTTCCGTAAAAGAAGAAAATTGACTGTAGAGGGGAAGCGCGCATCCATATATAGAACAATCAAAGTTTATTTTATCATTTCTAATTCGACCGTAGAACAGCAACGAAAGACGACTGACAATGACAATGCGTTGTTTAGAGGCAATATCGAGAGCAAGATGGCTTCTGTTGAAAGAAGGTTTATTTCCTACTAGAAAACCACAGCTATTGAAATCATTATTCAACCTCACAATCAATTTATTTATTCTAAATCTTATATTTCACAACATTGTACACGGAATTAGAAGAAGAGATGTACAGGCAATAAACCAAATGGCTTGCCTAGTTTTTATACCGGTATTTACGCTTAATACGAAGATATTAACACTTGTCGTGCACAAGCAGCAATTTTTGTCCATCTTGGATGTTTTAGCGTCCGATGTTTTTAATATCCACAGTGATGGTCTAAATGTGCATGTACAGCTAATAGGTCAAATCGCGAAACTGGTACTGTTCTATTTTGCTATTGTTATATCTTCCTTTTTGTTGATTGTTACTTTTCTTCCACTTGTAACAAGTATGAAGCTGCTAATATATTCTCCTTACGATCTTGGAAATTACGAAATTTGTTACAATATTTTGCACGTATTTATATCGCTTTATCTAGCGAGTAATTCCATATACTTCGATTTACTGTACTTATCCTTACTAGGCTTATGTACAGCACAACTAAACATACTACAAGAAAGGCTAACGAATGCATTTGAAGATGCAAATGGTAAAAACAGCTTAGAACGACAAATGGAACCGAATACTACACAACGCAGGGTCGAGCAAATCCTAAAGGAATGTATCATATTACATGAAGTGATAAACAAGTAAGTACCAATATATGATATACCAGTTTTTACATTTAAGTAGTAGTGCTATAACTTGTCGAAAGTATAAGAATAGAAATCAAAAATTTGACTAGAAAACTTTCGTTACTTAATGTGCAAGGTGGGCCAAATTCGATACTATTAATAGGGAACTTATATTCCTATTTTTATATCTTCCTTAATATAAGAGATACAGAGCGTTTTCTTAAAATGTGCAATTTTTAAAAACCCTTGTAACTTTTTTATTTGTGAAAATGCCTGATTTATATAAAAACTATATTAGGTATATATTATACTATTTTTGACGCAGAATCCTATGCTCTAATTTCTTCTTTTTTTAAACTCCTATTTTTTGAGATATTATCAAGACTTGTGTTTTTTTATATGGAACACCCTATATATTTTTACACGATTGAAAAGCATATAAAATTACCTTTAGAATGATAGAACAGACTTGGTATTTTATTTTAACAATTTTTAAATCGTTTGTGTTTCTTCATTTCACATTATTTTAAGATGGCTATGGATGGTGGTAAATAAGCAAATAAAAGATTTCAACAAGGCAGAAAACAATTGTTTTAATATTAAATGTTACAAATAACAATTCAAACAAACTAAACTAAGGAAACCATTAATAGCATTACTGATATTATAGCTATAAGGAATTAAGAGGGTTTATTCGGTAAAAATTTAATTATGACTAGAAATTAATCATGACTAGAACTAAAATAAGCTGGTTTCTAAAATTCTTACCGATATATTTAAACTAAATATTTACAGAATATAGCTTTCTTACTAAAAAATGCGTAAACATGATAAATTAGGTTAAGTGTTCGAATTGTCCGCCGTTCTGTTGTAAACATAATCGACGCCGTTTTCTTTCATTTCAGAACATTTAGACAATATAAAATAAATACGTGTATTGCTTAGTTACCATCCATAGCCATCTTAAAATAATATGAAATGAAAAACAAATAATTAAAAAATGGTTTAAATAAAATATCAAGTGTGTTATATCAATTTTACATGCTTTCCAATAGTAAAAATATATAGGGTGTTCCACGTAGAAAAACACAAGTGTTGATAATATCTCAAAAATAGGAGTTTAAAAAAAGAAAAAAATAGAGCATAGGATTCTGCGTCAAAAAATGCCCTAATATAGTTTTTATATAAATCAAGCATTTTTCACAAATAAAAAAGTTACAAGGGTTTTTAAAAATTGCACATTTTAAGAAAACGCTCTGTATCTCTTATATTAAGGAAGATATAAAAATAGGGATTTCACCAATCGATTTCTCTTTAAAATCGAGCTCCAGAAGCTTCGGTCAGTTTTTGTCTAATTCCTTTAGAAATATAAGTTCCTTATTAAAAGTATCGAATTTGGCCCACCTTGTACTGTGTATTTTAATTTTATAGTTAGTAATCAAAAATATTTTAGTAGTTATTGATTATCATTGGACATTCAAACTAAAGGGCCCTTTCCGTATTTATGCTATATAGATTTATTAATTTTTGTAATTACGTGTTTGCCAATAATAAACATTGTATTCAAATGTTATATTTAGATTGAAGTGCGAAATGTTACAGTTCGCCAATTTATATTTCTACATCCTTTGAGAATTGTTTTATTGATTGCTCTTCTAACCTTCAATTGTTGACGAACTTGTTTTCTCATCTACTAATGTTTAGTATTTTTCAGCACACGTAATTATTAATAAAATAACAGCTAAAACTACATTTTAAGAACTTTCATGCAGAAATTATAATAAACAAACGAATATCAGTATAATGACTATCAATATAGCTTTCTAGTGTAATGTATGTATTTACAATGGTCAAGTATTGTTTATATCAAGCAGCGGCAATGTTATATTGCGTTGGACTTTTGAAAAATAAAAAAGCTGAATCGTATGCGAAGTAATACACAGTAAAAGCACGAATTACGTATCAAAGCACCTGAATTTGATTAAATAAAAAATAGTTTAAATAACTGTATTATTTGCTTAATACTAATTAATTAATAATAATAATAATAATGCTTTTATTTTAAGAGAAGTTAAAGCAAACTTCTCTTAAAATAAAAAACAACATTTGTGAAATTATTTTACAAGTAGTAAAATCACTGATAAACAATTCAATACAAAATAGTTCTAAATTCACTGAAAATATGAATTCAATAAATCGTGCTCGTTTTGTTAAAGCAATAAAAGAAATTTTTATATTAACTAATAGTGTATGTAATGTAATACTAGATTTATTACATCAATAAACTACTTCTATCAAATTGAAACCTGTTTATCGAAGCAATAAATACCCGTTTATTAACTTACGTCGTGAGAGGCGAAACAAACTAGGGATTTTTCATTGGACATTAATAAATATACTCTTCATATCAATAAATAGGTTTATTATATATACTGTATACACAAAGGTATGTGCTTAACGACGTAATAAACAATCGTTTCTTAACATGTACCTAACCTGGGGTTAATTTTGATAAAAAACGTACTTTTTTATTGTATTTACGTACCTTCTTCGCTCAGTGTTATAACAAGATAATCGAAATAGAAATTGAAACACAGACAGGGTGGGGTAATTATTTCGAATTTACACATTGTACATATGTACCTCCAATCGCATAATAATATTTATTATTTTTTGTAGGATGAAAGTGGCACACTTCACTAAATATAAGCAGTCTTTTTTGCACGGTATGATCGAATTAATTAAAAATATTGTTTAGTCATTCTTTTGTTCTTTTGAATTTTGATTTAATAAAAAAATATAGTCTTAACGAATACTCTTTCGCCACTGAACTATGAAAAGTGCGTGAGTATAAAGAATACCTAAATGCGTGGACGGAAAATAATTCCTTTCCTGAGCAGTTTAGAACAAAAGTTTTCAAATATAAAATATTCAAGGACAAGTACTCCACACCGTAAAATTATACTCAAGCATATCGGATGTTCAGTTTCCAATGAACAAATAAAAGTTTTACTGAATGGAACATCTAGTATATTAATATTTTTTTGGGATGCCCCTCTTCAATTCATGTCAGCTTTCTTCAATATTCCCTGAACCCATCTATTTTAGTTTTTAAGATAATTGAGATAATTCAAGATTTTTATGAAACTCCGGTATTTCTCTAACGGTCGACTTCTTAAATTCTAAGCAGTGACTCAAATTTTAATCAATAGACTGTTTCTTAAGAGTTTTCGGCAATACATTCTTTCATATCAAGTACATTCTACAAGATGGTCATCATTAATATCATTGCCTAGCTTAATTCATATTATTTCGATTTTTTCTTTTTACAAAAGCAAACAATAGAAAAGCTCTTCTAGACTTTTTAAATAAACATTTCGCTATAACTAAAACGCGCCCTTCTTCTGTAAATTAAATATGGAACTACGCAGATAGGTTTTTCGTTTAAAAACTCAATCGAATAAAGTTCGAGTCACTGCTCTAGCGTAACGTTTAAGGCATCGATTGTTAAAGATTCTTTTCGCAGAAATCTGAAATATGTCAATTATCTCAAAAACAATGATAGATAAGTAAGTGTAGGGGATATTGATGAAAGTTGACTGAAGAGAAGCATCCAAAAACCTAATAATATACTGGATGTTCCGTCCACTAAAACTTGTATCGTGTACAGTGAACACTGAACATTCTGTATGCTTCAGTATAATTTTGTATTGTGCAGCACTTGTTTCCGAATATTTATTGTTTGAAAACTTTTACTCTAAATTGCTCAGCGCACTAAATGGATCCTGTACAATTGACAATCAAAAAAGTTAGCTTAATTTAATTATACATGCAAAAATTAGAGGTTATATTATAATATACTATTACCGATTTAGTATACAAGGTACGGCGTTTTGAGCAAAAGTATTTCAAGAAGTAATTGGAATAGAGAACCAACGTTTTGCAAACATATACATTCGATTAGTCAAAGATTGCGTAAAATATTTTTAACAACATATCGCTTGCCGTTATACCAGAAGTAGATGTCAACTTTCTGATTGTAAATGGAATGTCCATTATTTTATCACAAATTGGGATTCCTTTTGAAATTCTGGGAAAGTATTGTATGCAATTACCTATATCTAAATTGTACTATTTTGCAAGAAAATCGATTTTTTATTATAAACTGTGCGGGTTATAGAAGGGTTGATGGCTGTATCAATGGGTGGAAATACTATACAGGGTGTTTAAACTCGCGAATCAAATTTCGAATCGACAAAATTAGTAAAAGTAAATTTTTTCAAATACCGCCCCCTCCAGTAAGTATAATTTTAAAGTCTATGAGAAAATTCATAAACACTTTTGCAAAATATACTGTGCCGAAGACGTGTCGTTACTGAGATATAGGTACTGTTCATATAAAAATGCATCATCCCAATGGTAATCCAAGTTACAATAAAAAATAATATTATATGCCGTAGTTAGGCATTTACTTTATTTGGCGATAGAAAAAAAAAACAATTCACACATATTAAAGGCAAACAATAAAACAATGAGTACGTAAAAGAACAAACTTTACGGCAAAAATTATAAAAATATCTTGAGACATTTATAATCTATGTTCACAAACACTAATCCTTGATTAGTTGTGGGTTGTTACAGGCGAACGAAGTTAGGGCATGTATGTTCCATTTAAGGGAAGTTGAATTCTGTCTTGCATGTTTTGTTTCGTTATTATTGGATAGACATTGGTTTAACGCTTCCTTCACTACGTTTTGCAAGCTATACAAATACCTTTCCCCAGATAAATTTGCGTCGTCAAAAGATTGTCCAAAAAATATTAAAGCTGTAGGATAAATTTTTTTCTCGTGCTAGTTTAAGATCTTCGTCTGCCTAAAAATGAGTGTTGTTATAAAAGCCGTTTTTGTTAAGCTTAACTTCATCAGTCCATATTATTAATTTTCAGAATTTCTAATTTTTTTGAGATTTAAAGAACCGTTCGGAAAATTCTATCTTTAAAACAGGGTAAATGTGGAATTTAATGATATTTAAGCGGTTGCCATTAACTTTCATGCGTCATCTAGCGAGTTCGTAGGGTGTACTACGAAGTATTCGAGGTTCGTTATTTTTCATGTCGTTATCGTTAACATATGCTTTTCGTTTTGTAATTTCTTTTTATGTGCTAATTAACTGTTTTTTCTCGCCTATCCATTTTGTATCAACAATATTATTAATATTATTGCTCACAGCATCTTATATTACTAAAATAGTGGAAAGCGCTCTGTCAAACTCGTCTAACAGAGCACGAACGTTTCACTAGAACACGCCTCCCCTTTAATTCGGCTATCGCTGAACATCATCTAAGCATTAGACACCAGATATTATTATTCAATGCTATTTCATTACTTTGTTATTTTTCTCACTATTGCAATCGGAAAATAAGAGAATCCATAAAGATGCTTAAACATCCTAAGAATGTCAATAGAGACACAGGTTACCCCTCGCAAACATATGGAAATCCGTCATCCGCGATCCTGGACTGATACTGTCAGGGATAACTAACCAATCAGGGATAGGCCTCGCCCACCCCCGGTATAAAAGCGTGGTGCTTCCTTTGTACCCCCTGCAGTTGATTTTTACCTCTGATATTGTTCGCACTCTGGGTTACCGGGATCAACTGCTTCCAGCTCAGTTGATTTCGCCCCTAGTCTAGCTTACACTTTGAGTTACCGTGCTAACTGTGGTCTGCCACATTTGCTTCTCCTGAAACCCTCTATGATAGTGGCCGAAACGTCGAGTTTTCTATCACCTACCATGACACGGTCCAAATACAGAACAAGTTTAGTTTTAAACAAATTCATTAAAACTGGGTCAGGTAATGGATGGGAAAAAGACGAAGAAAATAAAAAATGACGAACCTAACATAATTCATCAACAGTTGCATTATTTGCGAATTGTCTAAATTATCTTTAAAAAAGTGTGCGCAAGGGCTACATGTAAGCAAAAGTTTACTACAAACATTTTTAAGGATATCGAACTTCGTCTTTTGAACCCAAGCTGCTGCGTATACCTAAATTTTGAGAATAAGAGAGACATTTAGAGTTTTAGCGGAGTTTATGCAAATAAGAGCAAATTACTTGGAAACCAGAAGATTCTGCACCAACGGACAATTATATAATTAACAAAAGAAATCAGCATTACAAAAAACTTCATGTATAGCGCGGAATTTTCTTCGATCGGATACGTATTTCCTTATTAACACCCTGTTATCTGGTCTAAGATACCTATATGGTAATCGTAAAGTTTATTATTTTCTTTACATTATCAACTCCATCCTCGTTAAAATAGATCGATTATTCTGAAAATCTGCATAACTCCATAACTTTTAACACATTGGCATACTATGAACAAGAGAAGTACCTTAACGGAATCAAAATTGATAAACAATAGATTTTATGAAAGTAGGTAGACTGATCATTCAGAAAATTTGCAAAACAACAGCTTTTCAGTCTGAACAACTTTTATTAGTAACACTTTGACATATTGTGAACGAAAAAGGTATTTTCCCTAAGTTGCGTTCATAACGACTTCATTATGAAACCAAAATGACGTAATATACTTACCGAAAACAGACTCATTTCGATACGCAAAATTTCTCTATCTGTTTTACGACAAATTTAACTTTTTAAAATGTCAATGTGACCAACTGCTCATGAAATTCCCTGTACATAAATGGTTTATTTTGTTTATTTAAGAAGCATAAAATGCAAAATAGAAAAAAATAGTATAAAGAACTCGTTCCATAAAACATTCGTGGTGCGATAAGGCCACGTCTTATAGAACTCGTTCTTTAATTTACTATTACATGAAACGAAAATAGTTTTTATTTAATTGTAAAGACCTACTTAATTTCAAAAAATCGAAAGTAAACCAAAAATAAGTTTTAGATCAAACAGGACTCATTAAATTCCAACTCAAGCATTTTTTGTACATTTTTGACATACTGTATCTATACCGAAAGTGTATACTTTTTCCGTAATATTAGTACTTATATTTACCATCACCTCCTCCAGAATTTAATAACAGATGTACCATATTTAGCACCAAGCAAACACATGCGAACATTACGATAGCAATGCTTAACAGCTGCACTATATTTATACATTTGCTAACTTATTGTTAGCTGTATCTTTATAGTAATAACATATGTGTAATAAGTTAATATAAAGCTGTATAACTTATCAAAATATAAAGTAAAACTAACGTATAACAAGGTAACTAAAATATACAACTGCATACTATCTTTCCACAAATTGTATATCAGAACAAAAGCAATAAAAAAGCTATTCAACTGATAACAATAGCAACTATAACCATAAACAATCACATCTACACATCTAATAACAGGCTTAGAAGTTCGCTAATCTCTTTTATATTTTCCATACACCTGTAAATATTCGGAAAAAATACAATTATGTTATTATACCTTACAACGATTAAAACATTATCGAAATTAATTATTAAGATCATTATGAGGGGATCTTTAGGAAAAGGAAAGTTCGTTGTAGGAGGAGGAAAGCGCACGTACATGTACGGTCCCATCAAAGTTCATTTAATCATTTCGAATTTGTCCGTGTTGCAGTAACAAAGATCATGGTTAAGACGCGTTGTTTAGATACTATATCGAGATCAAGATGGTTTCTGTTAAGAGAAGGTTTATTACCGACTAGAAAACCACAATTCTGGAAATCATTATTCCACGTCACATTTAATTTATTTCTTCTAAACCTTACACTTCATAACATTGTAAACGGAATTAAAGGAAGAGATGTACAAGCGATAAACCAAATGGCTTGCGTTGTATTAATACCGATATTTATATTTAATGCAAAAATATTAACGCTCTTTCTGCATAAGAAGCAATTTTTGTCCATCATGGATGTTTTAGAATCCGATATTTTTAATGCGCATAACGATGGTTTAAATGCACACGTGCAACTAGTAAGTCAAGTTGTAAAAGTGGTACTGTACTATTTTCTTATTGTTATAATTTCGTTTCTATTGTTGTTTGCCTTTCTTCCACTGGTGACAGATATGAGGTTGCTAATGGACTCTCCTTACAATTTTGGAAATTATAAAATCTGTTACAACATTCTTCACACGTTTATATTCCTTTATCTGGCAATTAATTCCATATGTTTTGACTTACTGTACTTACCTTTACTGGGCTTATGTGTAGCGCAACTAAATATTCTGGAAGATAGGTTAATAAACATATTTCAAGATGCAGCTAATAAAAATGACGTAAATCTACAAGTGGAAATTAATACTACACAATGCAGGGTGAAACAAATTCTAACGGAATGTATTATACTACACGAAATGATAAACAAGTAAGTACATATCCTTTCTTACTTTTAAAGTACAAATACAGAAATTAGAAATTAAAATGGAAAATTTGGAGCGTTTAATATAATTTGGAGATTGTTATAGTTGAATGATTTGTTTCTACTTTCTTGGAGAATTGTTCTATTGATTGCAGTTGAAATTATGTATCAATTTTAAAGCCAAACAGTTTTATTAGGAGTTTGCAACTTGCTTTATATTTCAAATGAAATAACTTACAATTATTAAGAAATCACCCAAATGTGAAAGTAATATCATCGCTATCAAGGGGAACTTTGGGGGACGGGATAGTTGATTGCAGAGGGAGAGGGAAGCGCACGTGGGTATATAGAGCCATCAAAGTTCCTTTAATCATTTCGGATTTATCCGTATTGCAGTAACGAAGGAGGATAGTTAAGACGCGCTGTTTCGAGACAATATCAAGACCAAAATGGCTTCTATTAAAAGAGGGTTTATTCCCAACAAGGAGACCGCAATTCTTGAAATTATTGTTCAAAGTCGCCATGAATTTATTTATACTATACCTTATAATTCATAACTTAGTGAATGGAATTAAAAGAAGATGGTAAATCAAATGGCTTGCGTCGTTTTAATACCGTTGCTTACGTTCATTGCAAAGATATTCTGATATTTTTAATACGCATAGTGATGATTTAAATGTACACGAACAGCTAGTACGTCAGATTGCAAAACTGGTACGGTATTACTTTGCTATTGTTGTAACTTCGTTTCTGTTGATGTTTACTTTTCTTCTACTAGTGACACTTATGAAGCTATTAATAGAATGTCCTTACAGTCATGGAAATCACGAATTTTGTTACATTTTGCACACATTTATATTGCTTTTTTGAGGGAACTAATTCCGTATATTTTGATTTACCGTACTTATCCTTACTGGGTTTGTGCATAGCGCAGTTAAATATATTAGAGAACAGATCAATAGGTATATTTGAAGATGCAACTAATAAAGCCGTCTTAAGTCTGCAAATGGAAATTAGTACTACACACACTGGAGTAGACCAAATTCTAAAGGAATGTATTATATTACATGAAACGATAAACAAGTACAAATATATCACATACCCGTTTTTTAGTTTTTAATAATAGTACTCGAGCTTGTCAGGAGTATAAATATAAAAACTTGCCAATTTAATTAGAAAATTTAGTATGTTGAGAACAGATTGCTCTATGTAATTTAATAATTTATATTTTTATTTTCCTAGCGGATTATCCGATTGGTTGTACTTGGAATTCTGTAATAGTTTTAACGCCGAAAGTGTTTTTACATAACTAAATATGAATGAAATACTAGCTAAAACAAAAAAAAAACTTAATATGTCAGGCAAAAGTAATCATAAAAAGTCTTTTTAAAAATGTGCAAGTATAACACAAAAATAACAGATAATAAATAATCTATGGAGACTGTGTAAGACTAATATTGATAAATGGGAAAGTTGAAGTAAACCGGTCCTTATTTTCTTACAAAGTTGAAGCAACCGGTTTCGTGTGGAAATCATATGCAAACTCTAATACCGCTACAAATTCCGGCCTGAAGACACAAAACCGGTCGCTTGAATTTTGTAATAAACGAGTTTGTGACAAAATAAGGACCGGTTTAAAAATTATATGGCAGAATGGATTTCAAAAAGTTTAAGTCGATTCTTCCACTTTTGAAAATAATTCCTTCTAATTGTTCCACAAACCAGTTCTTCTTCCAAAACTATTGTAGAATGTAAAAACCCATGGTAACTTTCTAATTTAGAACAATTATTCTGTAAGTTTATGAACTAACATTATTTTGTGGAACAGATATAACGTTGTCAATACACGATAGCTTTCTTCTTATATAATTTTATATATCTGGTACAAATATTCTAGTTGAAAGCAATCGGGTATAATCGGGTAGTTCACCTGGATTTGTTACTTGGAAGTTAATGAAAGGTAGAAATGAAACAAGGTCCACAGGAATCTTACAAAATTTTGTATTAAATTTATCAGGTTGCAGACTGATACATTGGTAATTTAGTACTTATTTTTGTGAAATTCATTTCTACCTTTCATTAACTTCAACTCGCACAGAGTCTATGGATTATTCTACTTTGAAGTTGTTATACGACTGGTTTGCGTGATGATCTTTGTAGTTGTCCATTTATTGCCGCTAATGACAGTCATGCCCCTTAAATTCCTGCAGAAAAAATCTGTTTCGCATTTTTTAAAAACCCATGCTTTTGCGCCTAGTCTAACACCCATAAAACTCACTATAAACAAAAACTACAGGCTCACCAAGAGTATATAATGGTGTCTCAACTGGTACTAAATCGATCGATATATGTATTTTCGAGAAAGCCAAATATTTCAGATGTGGTTAGAAATAACGACATGAAACAAACCTTGAAATTTAATTTGAATTCAAGAATGTAATAATGTATATGTGTTCCATTTAAAACAAAGTTTACAGCTATTTCCAGTATAACCGGAAGTGTCAGATTATTAAAAATATTTTTGTTCAATAGCACGTGTCGGCTATAGTGTACTCGCAAGTTTTCAGAATTTTCCTATGTATTCATATATCGATCGTGTATCTGGAATTTTACTTCCTATTAAATAAAACATCGGGATGGTGTCTATCGAAATAGCCTTGGTAGTGTGAAACCAACATATCTAGGCTGGCCAAACATTATTTACATCCAAGAGAATCTTATTGTATGATGTACAAATCGATTATAAGAATTTGTGTAAAATTTAGTAGGAGGTTGGTGTGTTAAGAACAAAACACAGAAACCCATATTATGAAAATTTGATTTAAATTCGACAACTTTTGAGGAGGCAGATATATTTTTAAATAAATTCGAGTGGCATTTCCTAATAAGAGTATATCCATAACTAACGAAACTAAGTACTAGAAATGCCTCGATAAACAAGATCTTCAGTTCTCCTAGACTGGGCACTGCTTACATGGTAAGACAGATTACTTGCTGACATTGAGGAAGTTTTGAGAAGCTTTCCAAAGTTTTACGTATATAGGAATCTATGAAAAATAATTCGGATATTACGAACGGACGAAGGAGCTGCAACAGTACTAACGTTCCATACTAAAAACACAGCTAAAAATCATCATCACTTAGAGATGCAAATAAATGTGAATTATTAAATAGAGACCCTACAACGAGCACTCAACGTAATGAAAACTCTTTTCTTAAATGTTTTTATGATAATGGTCATTTAGAACTGCAAGCTTATAGATTATATTAAAGTTCGCCACTTTCCGTGCGCTTCGCGAAATTAGCAGAAACCTGAAGCCTATAGGTTCCAGTAATAACTCTCTTACTTACATTTCTGCATATATTGCCAACACTCTAACCGCGTCATCTAAAGATAATATTATAATAAAAATAAATATAAATAATAATTTTAACATTAGATTCTTTTTACTTTGCCGCTATATTTCAAAATGTTCAACTTTCCCCTTAATTGATTATGTATTAATTTGTTCTCTAATATACATTTAAACTTAATTTTACAAATTATTGATGAAAATTAACCTATAATACCTCAGCCCTGCGATCCTACCAAGGACGAATTTATCAAATCACTTAAGTTCAATCTTAACTGTAGTTACTTATTATTTCATAATAAATTTTTTGCTCAAATTTTTGGTACATCAATGGATTCACTTCTTAGCCTCATCCGGGCACAAAATGGTGTTATCGATATATGAATAAAAGTAACAAAGTATTGTATCATTAGCATGGCTTCCATTGATGACTCAGTCATATTCCTCCGGCAAGGTGAAAATATGTTGGTGTATTTGAAAAATGAGCGTTCTGCGTCTAATGATGTAATGTTCGCGAATTTAAAAAAGTTATTCGCATTACATTCGCACTCTTGGTTTTCATTTGAACCCTTGTCTACCATATATGCACTATAGTTTCAAAATTGAGATTCTTATTGATAACCGCACATAATCTATGGGTTGCTAACCTTCCTACATTATCTGTTAGATTTCCTAACGAGGCTTTGAGGTCATCTATTATATTTAGCGCTTCATGTGATGAAAGCCTGGTGTTCTCTAATTTGGAAATAGCATCTAAAAGAATTGAATCATTTTCGGAAATTTGCCCTATTTGAGTAGGGATTTTGGTATCTGAAACCAGCCGCTGGCTTACTGAAATTGCTTGGACTTCTTGCGAATTTAAGTCTATGATACAAGGGTTAATAATGTGCAAAATGTGTCATAATATAAAACAGCTTATTATATTTTACTACGTAAAAGAAGAGGCACGTATGCCACATCGCTTTTTAAAGTGGGTACTAACGCATTTAAAACACAATTCTTTCTTGCATCCCTTATTTCATCCACCGTCAGCCATATTTTTTTATTTTTTAACTCTGCCTTGATTTGATCCGTAATCGTGCTTTTCACCCGCGGTAAATTAAACTGTAGTTGACCTTTTGTTGGCAATCTCCACTCCGGCATGAAAATCTTCATTGTCTCCAATATTTTGTGGAATGCTTCACACACTCAACATAAAAATTTAATAGGTGCTGTTTGCTATTAACAAGTCTTTTACAAACAAAAATACTGTACGGTAAAATGTTGATATTACAAACAATACATTTAATAATAATGCCAGAGTATTCTAATGTCGAAAATCGGTTAAGAAATCTACTAGCACTTGTCGAACATAAAAAAGCACGTCGGCGATTCTCCATCATCAATCCAACACGTCATTCACACACATACTAATTGTACGCGTATGAATTCCGACTTCGGGTATGTCCAACCGCTTTCTAAATATATCATCTCCGCCAATGAGTGCGCACTCGTTTCTGCAGGCTTACTCAGCAAATCCTAGGAACCAAAAAGTTAATTGAAAGCCGTAAAAAATAGAGTAGTGAAAACATCTCGCCCATCTTTTTCTTATTTTCCTTTGAGTTAGGTAATCTGTGGCTTACATTTAGATTTACCACCACCTAATCGCTGAAACAGATCCTGATAGATAATGCTGTAGATATCTCATATTATAAATTATCAAATGTACAAAAAATTCGATAATTGACATCGTAAGGAGGGATAACTTAAAAGTTGCTGGATACAATGTAAATTTATTGTGGTCAATCTGTATTTGTTTTCTTTTAAATTTTACAGACATGTGCTTTCAATAAGTGCCATCGCCTTCATTTTTTTATTTCTTTAATTCTGATACATGTATCGATCCCCTCTTTCTTCAGTCATAGTTCTTAAGATGTACATCACCAAATCTTTAAGTTTACACATTTAGCTATATACTTTGACTCGTAACTTAGAATTTGACTATTACCATTTCTTTCAATTTGTATTCTGTGAATTTGAATTTGTAATATGATCCTGGTGGAGCTTTAAAAATAAAAGCGAAGTAGATAAAATTTATAAGAGATAAATTTTTTCTGAAGCATTAGTCGCCATCCTGACAGTTTTAACTAGTTGCACCTAATATTCCACACTATTTTACAAATTTCGTGTCAGTACTGGAAATTTATTGTTTACTGGGGCTATCGATGTTGACTCAAAATGATCATCTTCAGGCTGATAGTCATTGAAATGTGCTGAAAAATAAAAGGGGAACATTGTTATCAAAAATGTAAGAGTCTTGGCCAAGACACGCGACCGGCAAACATCATCTTAAAAACATTTGAATAGAAAATTTTCCATTTTTCTCACATCTACAAAATTTTACTTCTAAACGTTTTAATCTTCATATTTTTGGTAAAGATGTTTTCTTTCTATCTTTCAACACATTACCATTAGCTTGAAAGAGACCACTTTGGGTCGAAATCAATAACGCTAACAAAAAAATAAATCCCTGGTATTTAGATCATTGAGATCGTTATTCAACGTCACAATTAATTTATACATTCTAAACCTGCAATTCCTAACATAGTGAATATATTAAAAAAAGAAATAAACAGGCGATAAGTCAAACGGCTTGCGTCGTTTTAATGCCGCTATTTATGTTTAACGCAAAAACATTAACACTCTTCAAGCACAAGACAATTTTTATCCATCATGGATGTTTCAGCATCCGATATTTTTAATACGCATAGCGATGGTTTAAATGTACCCATGCAGATAGATAAGTCAGGTTGGAAAACTGGTACTGCTTTACTTTTCTATTGTTATATCTTTCTTTCTATTGATATTTACTTTTCCTTCGTTGGTGACAAGTATGAGGCTGCTAATAGAATCTCCTTACAATCTTTGTTACAACTCAAAAGTTTTTGTCCGCCATACCTATTGTCAACTCCACCCGTGGACACACTGTATTTCGAAATCTGTTAGAACTATACATATGAAACACATATTACCTTAATTTATTTTAGACAAAGAAACTAAAAACAATAACATACAGGCCGTTGAATTTAAAGTAGCAAAGCAGGTACCTGACTCGCTAGTTGTCGACCAACCTGTATATATAGAAATGCTCTTGAAAGATACTGCATAATGTCTACTACGTTATCGGAGTAAATTAAAAAATGGGTTTTAGATTAAAGAATTTAACATAAAATAAATCCGAAATGTTATCGTTTAAAATTACTAAAACAGAATTAATGTAATATATACGTTGACTGAAAACGAACTACGTATTCGTGTAATATACGGCAATTGGTAATTAAACGTTGCCTATTATCTAAAATAAGAAAATTGCCTACAAATTGCAGAAACCGAAAACCTATAAATATCACCAATAAGCTCAACAGTTTCACACGCGAATAGATATTTCGGAAGCGAAGTAAAATCGTAGCAATGTCCCAAATAAATTGCGTAGAAGCGTTATCACAGACTAAATGGATTTTATTAAAAGGAGGTCTATTACCAACCAAAGAAAAGAATAACACGCAACTCCTAAAATCATTTCTAAACTTATTTTTTAATATATTCATCTTAAACGTTGTAGTTCATGATATTGTAAATGCTATTAGAACAAGTGATGTGCAATTATTAAATCAAATGGTGTGTATTGTATTTATACCAACTGTAATCTTCATGGCAAAGATATCAACCCTTTTCACAAATAGAAAACGCTATCTATGGTTACTGGAAACTTTAGGCGGTGATATTTTCAATGCACATAACAATATTTTAAACAGGCATGTTCAATTAGTAAAACGAGTCGGTAAGGTACTATTAACTTACTTAGCGATAACGATGACCGTGTTTCTATCAATAGTAAGCTTGTTACCTTTCATAATAAACATAGATCTATTGATACCACTGCCTTACCGTTTCGAGAAATTTGAAAGTTATTACAAGCTTTGTCATCTATTTGTTACCGGATATCTATGTGTGAATTCGGCTTGTCTTGATTTATTATTCTTATCGATGTTGAGTTTGTGCATGGCAGAATTGAATATACTTGAAGAAAAGCTCACGAACATTTCATCGAACGCAGTAAGAAAATGGGAAAGCAACGCATATAGTTCAGAATTTTTGGTGGAAAAATATCTAATAGAATGCATTGTTTTACATAATACAATAAACAAGTAAGTAATTACGTAGAATACAATTAAACCGTTTTCTTTAATACACGCGAAAGCAAGGATGACACATGTGCTCTGTTTTGTGATTAAAATAAATTTAATACAAATTTCCGTCGCCTTCTATTCACTTACACGATTTCACTTGAACAATTGAATATTTGCGACAAGTTTTCCATTTGCACGATCCACAGTACGGTTTCTGGAACTTTTCATTTGTGGTGCTCTCTAGCGTGCACTTCTTTTTCAGCTGTAATTACAGTTATGTTATTTTATTCATATATACGAGGATGGTACAAGAAGTACCCGTGTTTAGAAACAAACGGCGGTTAGGATCAAAATCATTACCGACTATGAGTGCTATTCTTTGGTAGATGTTTGTTCAAATTTCGTAAAAATTCATCGAGTGGTGTTGTTTTGAGAGCTGTTGAAAGCGGGCAAATTTTTATGTTTGTGGAATCATCCAAAAAGAACAATGCCGATCAGTGATTCGGTTCCTCCCTTGGGATGGGAAAAGGACCATGCACCTCTGATGACTACCAGATACTGGTGAAATTAAGTGCCGTGTGATGTTAATATGATAATACGATATCGTATTAGTAGACCACCAGGTGAGGATTAGAGAATTTGCTATAATGGTAAACATCTTAATCGAACATGTCTGCTGACGATTGATCAAAAACGGGATCGTGTGATAACTTCAAAGCAATGTATGGACATGATTAAGTGCAATACGTGCGAGTTTCTACGGCATTATGTGACTATAGACGAAACGGGGATACAACATTACACAACAGAAACCAAAATCACTCGGCGAAATGTTTTTTTGTTCCTGAGAGCGTGCCTCGCAGAAGACGCAGACGATTGCATCATCCGGAAAAATTATGGCGATGAGTGTTCGCTTGGAATTCACAAGGCATAAACTTAATTGTTTATTCTCGCTCAGCGAAAAAAGAAAATCTCTGCCATCATGACAGTGCCCTGGCTTACTCATCGACAATTACGACAGCAAAACTAGTCCAGTTACGATACGAATAGGTACTTCATCCGCCATATTCGCCAGGTTAGGCCCTCTGTGACTTCTTTTTTTTCCAAACTTGAAAAAATTGTTTGGCGGAAAGCGATTCACGTCAAATGAATAGGTCATTGCCGAAACAGAGGTCTACTTTACAGAGTTCAACAAACGTTGTTATTTGAACCGTTTACGATAGTTCGAACAACAGTGGACTAAGTGTATAGAGCTATGTCCAGAAATAAATTTACTAATTACGCTTAGTGAGTTCCTTACGACAAATATTTATCATATCATCGTCGTGCATATGCTAATGCTTAGCGGTTACATGCAGGAATAGGCATTTATTTGAATCTGAGTGAAAAGAACACATAAAATTAATACAGAAATTAGTTTATCCAACAACTCTATGAAATTTTTCAGTAAATTCCCCAATCAAGTAACAGAATTACAGAAATGGAAATTAATTAGTGCTATCTTATAGACTCCCATTCACTTAGTGGTAGAACCCAGTACTGTATTTATTATGTACCAGGTGTGTCGGTAATTCCTTTCCGGTTTTTCCGGCAGATGTCACTGGCCATAAGTATGAAATGTTATGATTTGATACATATGTAATTTTATTCTACTGACATTAACCTTAAAACTACACAAGTTACGTTCCGCCAAAATAACAGCGTTATAGATTTATAATTTTTTGAAAATGTCGAGTTTTGTGCCTGAAAACGTGCATTTGCGGCACGCATTACTTTTCTTGTTTCATCAAAAGAAAAAAGCCGCTGAAAGTCATCGTTTGCTAGTAGAGACTTACGGTGAGCATGCTCCAACCATAAGAACATGTGAAACGTGGTTTCGACAATTCAAATGTGGTGATTTCAACGTTCAAGATAAAGAACGTCCTGGTAGGCCGAAAACGTTTGAAGACGCGGAATTGCAGGAGCTATTGGATGAAGACTCAACACAAACTCAAAAACAATTAGCAGAAAAGTTGAATGTGGGCCGAGTAGCAATTTGTGAACGATTACAAGCTATGGGAAAGATCCAAAAGATGGGGAGATGGGTGCCACATGAATTGAATGACAGACAAATGGAAAATCGAAAAATCGTTAGTGAAATTCTGCTTCAAAGGTATGAAAGGAAGTCATTTCTGCATCGAATAGTAACGGGTGATGAAAAATGGATTTATTTCGAAAATCCCAAGCGAAAAAAATCATGGTTATCACCTGGCGAAGCTGGCCCATCGACTGCAAGGCCAAATCGCTTTGGTCGCAAGACCATGCTCTGTGTCTGGTGGGACCAGATTGGTGTCGTATATTATGAACTGTTGAAACCGGGAGAAACAGTTAATAGTGATCGCTACCGACAACAAATGATCAATTTGAACTGTGCATTGATCGAAAAACGTCCACAATACGCTGAAAGACATGATAAAGTGATTTTGCAACATGACAACGCGCCGTCTCATACAGCAAAACCAGTCAAAGAAATGTTGAAATCACTTGGATGGGAAGTTTTATCGCACCCGCCGTACTCTCCAGACCTGGCTCCATCCGACTACCACCTTTTCGCATCGATGGGGCACGCGCTTGCAGAGCAGCACTTCGCCGATTTCGAAGAAGTTAAAAAATGGCTCGATGAATGGTTTAGCTCAAAGGAGGAACTGTTCTTTTGGAATGGCATTCATAAATTGCCTGAGAGATGGACAAAATGTATAGAATCAAATGGCCAATACTTTGAATAAATAAATTTTAACTATCCATTCTAAGTAACGTGTTTTCTTTAGCGAAAAAACCGGAAAAGAATTACCGACACACCTGGTATGTTCAAACATATTGAATGTAGAATGCTTTCAAATTACACGATTTCAAAGCATATTTCGTAAATGAAACGGGGGACAACTGCACATTCACATACATAGTGGGATCAAATAATTCACCAAAATCTATTTATTCCACGCTGTAACGGTTAAAAAAAGCACAAGGCAGAATACGATTATAAAAACCGTTAAACATAATGAATACGAATTCGGTTACGCCCTTCATTGCGACTAGAAAATTCGCCTAAATATAACAAAATTGTCCATTGTCCTCTTCAAGTATCATATTTTACGTGACGGTTTATCTTCTATTGTCTACCCTCACACTTTATTTCAGAATTAACCTAAAAACTAATCTTGTTATATTTAAGTAGTTAATTTAAGAAAGGTTTTATAGATGCAGGTTTTATTAACTAGCGAACATAATTTTCTAAGAAATGTTAGTATTACCAAGGCCTTTATGTTTTTAAAGCTGATAATCATATCTCCATACTTTCAAAATTAAATTATGAGCTTTCAACACTTCAATGGTAACTTAAAAAACTCCGACACTAGTGCTAATCTTGAGTCTGGCAGACCCAAAATTATAACAATTTACAAAAACTCTCCGAAAAAGTCTCTGAAACAAATTGAATAAAAATTTTCTTCATTGTTTGCAAATCACAAAAAGAAATCTCCAATCCGTAACTAATTTCTAGACATAATAGAATGAAATATGCTTTGCTCTGGGTCTCCCAACCTTAGGTCACCAATGAAGAGTTAAAACCGAGATTTATGTGTACCCGATACCAGCAAAATAAATAGGTAGAAAATATTTTTTTGTTTCAGGTATGTTCAGCAACTTAGTATCGTTCTATCGTTCCCTTTGCTGACACAATACATCTGTGGATCTTTCGTAATATGCTACTCAGTTGTACAATTAACATTAATGGTAAGAACAATTTTAGAAATTACATAGGTTAAGAACAACATAAGTAAAACAAATCCAAATTAGTTTCTAATTATGTTTTGTGAACAATACTTGTAATTGCTAGGGAAGTGAAGAATTTTCTTTATACGTTCAAATTTTGAAAAATAACAATAAACATCTCCTCCTCTATTGGTTTATATAGTTTATTGGCAATGGCATATTTCGTGACCATAATATTACAAGAATTTGTTAATTTTGGTTACTAGTTAATGTATAGGACGATAGTCTATAGTTAGCGAATTTAGTGTATCTTCTTGCATACAACTACAGTATGATTTCTTATCTTTTATTAAGCGTTTACCCATGCATCGGGACTAATATCCCATATAATAATTAATTGAGCTTTAGGTTAGAAAGAAGTTTATATAGAACAGTTCCTTAAACATTTTCCTTTTCTTAAAATGTACCATTTTTCAAATAACCTAAAGTGAACTGGGTATTCAGTATATGGTTTTACTGCCAAGAAAAGTTAGTGTGATATACATTAGATAAATCTACTGAAATTTTACGATAATCTCCAATTCATTACTATGGACAAACAGAAAACTTTAAGGGATACCATTATATCAAACTTGTACACTAAACCAACATTTTCGAGTAGATATATTCCACTGTAGTAATATATGTATATCAGAAATCCTTGGGACAAAAACAGAATCTTCCATATTTTTCACAACACAAAGAAAGTTACTTTATTAAAAATGATTACACCCATTCTGATACATTCTATCACATAATCCTCATCCTGAAAAGATTCTCCGAATCATCACCTTCGAAAATAATGTAGTAAAGTATTTAAAATATCTTTATATACCGCACCCCTAAAAATGTTTAGTTTTTACCCCAATATGAAAACTGCAATATTACAACCATTAATAATCTTTTTCGAATTATTAAATATACCACTGACCTACAGTTTCTACCCAATATTGTAATTACGTTGTGTTAACTATAATGAGGTCTTTATTGATACCACTAGTCAATGGTTAAAGAATAGAATCTCTCGACATAAGAGGATTTCCTCTAACCAGCCACAATGAATTTAACCATATCTTTAATTTCGATAATGTTGCTATATTAGGCCATCAGCAAAATCGCCATAAATCCTTGCTTGTGGCAATTAGTTACTTAAGTGATATATATAGGAATGGGCAAGTTTCCAACAAATTATAAGAGAACGAAAGGGTGATAGAGAATCCGGGATTTCGACGACCCTTACGAGTAAAATTGTATGTCTTCAATGCGTGAGTGATTGCATCAGCTATTATACAGAAGTATGACTTGTCATTTTCTTAAATAAAACACATCATCACAAATCCCCAGTTAATTTCGAATATTTTTTATTATACCATCCGATGTTGGAATTCAATTGTCTTGGAAATATTGACCGAAAGAACCCAAATAATGAATATCAATTTCAGCAAAAACTATTTCAGAAAGTGTTCAAATTGTTTTCCGTCAAATCTGATGATTTAATGGGTCATCCAATGCACTCCAGTCTACCTATCCATCTTTACGGAAGACTAACAATAGGTAGTTTCTAAGGCGAACACAAAAATGCGATGGTGCTCCATCTTACTGAACTTAAAACTCAGTTCTTAGTAGCTGGCAGTTGCTTGGATCAAGAAATAAAGTAATTAAGTCGGATATGATTCTATTGCGAAGTAAGTCTAAATTTTCGTGGAGAAAGAAAGGTCCTATAACATTACTTCGGATCAAACACGGCCCCATCGGAGAATAGAATATGGCTTATTCATTACTTCTTTTCGGAGCTGCATACGTTTGTCTGATTCATCTTCTGATAGCTTCTGAAGCAAATTGATCTTGAGCATTTTGTTGCTTTTGGGAATCCTTCTAACTGACCTTTCCCTGTCATTGTACAATAATGCAAGGTTTAAAACTGAAGTTCGCGGATCTTCTTGAGGAGCAGGCAAAGTATCCAAAGATCTTTCATTAACGACAACTGTTTTCACACGATCCATCTTTCGTAAATCTTTTACAATACCTGTCTACTCGAAATTGTAGAAAATCTATTGATTGTTAATTTAAAAATAGGATCTCAGGTAAGTTGCAAACTTCATGATTGAAACCAACAGGAGCCCCAAAAATGGTATGTTAGTAATCTCTTACAGAGTACCTGAATACTACTATTCATCGATACTGTCTCAATCCTTATGAGCTCTGTCAGTAACACAGTATTCACATTGCACCATTTGCACCACGATGGTATTGGCTTCTCCTTGTATGCAATACACAATGTATCGTCATCGATGTACGGCAGAGAACATCCACGAAGTGCCCAACTCAAATCATTTGCGCGCACTAAGAAAAGAAACGCTAAAAGAAGAAATCTTGTGGTCTAATCTCAATTTGAATAAACAGTTCTAGTCGTATTATTTGCCTTGTGATGTATGGATACATAATTTCTACGACTACTCATGACAGATCTGAAGAAATCGAAAACCACTTCACATATTCCCATATTCCACAACTTTGACATGAGAAAACCATGGCCTATCGAATCCCATGCTTTCGATAGAAAAAAAAAAAATAATGTATTGGTAGATAGTCATAACAATTAAAATAGAACTCATGAATGTAACAATTGATCGCGTTGAGCGCATTGAACTGTTGTGTTTAGTTACAGTACGCTGAACGCGGGCAGTGAAATGGATAATTTTCAAATAAAGCATATCTATTCTTTTCGCCCCCAAGGACTGTCAAAAACTCGGATTTGCTATCATTTTCTATTAACCCCATTTAACGTATTGATTTAGAAAATAAAGATGGATTAATGATTTCTACTCGATTTTCACTTCTCTACTATAATTTATTCTACTACTTATACTCGTTATTCTGTGATTTGTAGTTTCCATTTTGGTGAGTTAGAATCACTTACGCTTTATTCAGGACATCAGATACAGTCTTGTTCCGTCAATTTTAACCTTGTCTTCACCTCTGGTTTTTTAATGTTCAATTTAAATGGATTTAATATGTTTTTCTCACTTGCTAGGAATTCAAGAAATTGCAACTAGATATGTACAGGGAATGCTAAAGAAAAGTGACATAATTTGAAGAAATATTGTTGAAACAAGCAAACCTATATTTAATACTCTGCCTCCAAAATACTTTTTATTGGAAAACATTTGCTACAAATTTCTTCTACAAAGAATTATCTTCCACCCGCGCTTTAGGTGAATACATCATTTGTGCTTGCCTCTTGCTTGCGTATTTTTGTAATTCATAAAATAACTTTTAGAATCTCCAACATAGCATATTTTTACGTCTATCATGTCAATATCTCCAATACATCTGCACACACTAATACAAGGATCGCTCCGAACATTTTTAGCTGTATAGAAACTATTAAGTGCTTTGTAAGACATATTTAATACTTTTTTCTTTATTCCCCCAAACTACTTCTTAAAATACTGTAAAAAATTATTCTTCCGGCAACTTTAGAAAGTGACAAAAAAAATTCCTTGCACGGTTTCAGTTACATGATCAGAGGTCTTTGCAGTAGATCTGGCTTTAAATTGCTTAGAGGAAAACAAAGTTACAAGTTACTTTGAACCAAATGCGAATCAGCAGAATGACAAAAAAAATGCAATTAACATTATTTTGGTTACTGCAGACTCTTGAACGCTTACGCTAATAATAATTACCTTACTTTCCCTGTTTCAGGAGCAAGAGGATACCACTGGTGCTATAAAAATTATTGTTTATGCTGCCATAACGTTTTTTCAGATGGCAGCATATCACTGGCTTGGAAATGAAATCACATATAAGGTAAACATTCTTAAAACTGTAGTCAATGCTCAAGAATCTATCTGAAAGATAATTTACTTTCCAGAGCAACAAAATTATAGAATCAGTTTACCTCTCACAATGGTATGAACTTAGTAAAGAGTCTAAAAAAACATTGATGCTGTTAATGGAAAGAGCAAAACGACCGCTGACTATTCAGCTATACAAATTAGTTATTGTTTCCTTAGATTCATTAGGAGTGGTAATATAAAAATAAAGTTACGCAGAGTGTAATAATCTTCTGGAATTGTAAAATTGCGCCTGTCGCGTAAATAGGAGGAAGCTAAAATATTCCGGTGTCATCTTTCAAAAATATGTTTGTATATACGGAATGATCGAGAAGTAGCGAACCAAACAATTGCTACATTATTTTAAATGGTACACCCTGTACAATATTACGGTTCTGATTTTTTCATCTGGATACAAATCAATCTAAAATTGTTTCCGTCTGCCTATTTCTAGCATATTTGGAGATATTTATCATTTTCGATAGGAAATAAGTAAGGAAAAACAACCCCTGACTAAACCCCAATTTCACCCTCCAAAACCGTTTCTCAAGCGAAACCGGTATTTTGCATGGTACTAAAAAGTCTACAAGTAACCCAAGTTTCATTACATTCTGGAAGTGCAAATTTGGTATCTTTCCTTGTAAGTAGCTACTTACGAAAGGAAGTACTTGAAAAAGATTTGATACATTTGAATTATATATGAACTTGAGGATAACACAGGCATTCTGGAGTGGAACGGAAAAGTGTACAACAGCTCTTACAAACAATTGCGCAAATCTAGATAGACAAATTCCGAGCGTTCTCTGTAAGTAAATAAATATATAGCCAGTAATTGTTGCAACATAAATTACAATGAAGATTACCAAGTTCGTTCATAGTATTGTGCTATTTATTGTCTCTTTATAATTGTTGTTGTTGTATAGCCTGCATAAGCTTTCACTAAAACATTGTTTCTAGAATTCCTTTTCGCTAAGAAGGTGAATTAGTATTAGAATTGTTTTTTTATTTCTGCAATTATAGCATGAATATTTCCAGTAAAATCAAATTTTAGCTTTAATTTGGCAAATGTTAACTAACGGAATCGTTTACGGCAAACGTAATGCAAGGGGACAAGAAATACACTAACCACGGACATGCTTCTGCCTACCCGTTATCAGAGTGGTTCCGAGAGTATTTTAACTCTACTTTGCCTCACAGTTATTGCCACAACAATTCGAAAGGACGAGCTAGAGTCAAGGGATGGCTTAAGAACCAGTACCCGGTTTATGTCGCTGCTTTCTAAACGACAGGCACGTGTTTCTTAGCACTAGAGGGCACATCTAGCTCGTTGTTTCGAAATGTTACGGCATTAACTGTGAGGCAACAACCATACAGGATAAAGTTAAAATACTCTCGGAATCACGCTGATGACGCCGGGTAGGCACCAACAAGTCCCAGCATGTCCGTGGGTAGCGCATTTTTTTCTCTCCTAACATTGTGTTTGCCGTAAATGATTCCATCGATACCATGAGAAAGCTATTTTAGCATAATTTTTTGAGTTATTGTTTCGAGGCATTTTCTGATGTGTTCTGTTTATTTACGGTCAAAGTTTTGAATCGGAAAAACGTCTTTGTTAGTATTTTTTGTTTACTATTATCATGAATTTCGGGTTTCTTTAAAGAAAGATATATTTACATTTATGTGATTGGATAGAAAATTATAAAAGTTTCGACATTTGTTAGAAATAGACATATGAAACCCATATTATATTACTATTTTTGTAGAAGGGGAAAATAATATACAAGATCTTCTACTTAAAATGTCACTGAATATACGGAACTACTTTTGAAAGATACTCTATGAGATCATCAAAAGAATTTAGCTTGCTACTGTTTACACAATAGGCGCAATTTTAAAGTTTCAGAAGGTTGGGACATCCTGTATATAAAATGCTTAACAACTAATTAGAACTGTTTTAGATTATTCGCTGGTCTTATTCAATTTTTGCCTTAATTAAAGCTAGATACAGCTAAAGTAATAAGCAAGAAAAGGAACAGCTTAAATGGTAAATGGAAGCACACACTAAATAATATGAAGAACGCCGGATCCAACTGTACATTGGAACTTAAATATAAAAATTATGAAAGAAAATCTTTTGTTTGTTATACAATTCGCAATGGTTCGGCTTTATTTTCATACTATTTAATTTCTTTTTAAACATAAGAAAATAAGTACACTTAGTATCAATTACAGGCTAACATTTGTATGCATTTTACAATCAAGTTAAATTCTGTCAGTCGCTGTTTGTAATAAGCCAATTTGAATAAAATTGTTAGATACTTAGAAAAGACTTTCTACACACAAACCTTTGATAATCTCATATCAAATATGTTAGGTACTTTTACATCGCGTAATTGAGTGCTAGCGTTATTATTTCCGAACAATACGAAATGAGTCGATGAGAACAGATTAAAGAAACACCGCACGAAAATGGATAATAGAGGTTAATGATGATTCGTTGTTATTTGTGTCGAAATTCCTAGTAGTAGGGATGTACGCATAAATAACTACGGAAATGTAATCGTAATAATTGTTTTAGTCTTACATACATCTAACAAATTGAAATATGGTCACGATTACCTGTTTAGAAGCTTTATCAGGCCCTAGTAAAGTTCTAATAAAAGTCGGTTTATTAAATACAAATAATCTAACGACATCAGTCATGATTAAAATAATGCTAAATTATCTATTGGACGGAATTGTGTGCACGATAGCTATTCTAAACATGCGGAAGGCAATTTACATGAAAGATAGTACCAATGCTTACTGGATGGCCTGTTTGCTAATTCCGATGGCAACTTATTCTGCGAAAAAGACATCTCTCTTGGTTAACAGGTCCTCCTTAATAACACTCCTTCGATATTTGAAATCTACTACCTTCAATTCCTGTAATGAAAATCTTAACCGACATATTCAAATAATACACAAGCTTTCCCAGCTTATCTTAAGGTACTTTGCGGTTATGGTAGTTATTATGTTGCTGGTTTGTGGTTTTTTGCCATTTGTAATTGATGTTAGATTGATGATACCGGCCCCATTCAATACAGGAAAATTCGATGTTGAATATAAACTTTTACATGTCATTACCATTGGCTATTTGGGCGTCACATTAATAGGATTGGATGTGCTATATATGACTTTGATAGGACTGGGTGTGGCACAAATAAACATATTAGAAGAACGATTGGTAAATATTTCAGAAGATTCTAAACAAATTCGAAGTAAATCTGATTTACCTCTAACGAACCAGATCTTGAGAGACTGTGCTATCTTATACGAAGCTATATACTGGTAAGTTGAGTGTTACTTATATTAGTGTCTTTATTTTATGAATTTTACTGCATTTTATGCGTTTTACTAATGGAAATTGTGCCATATGTCATCATTCAATTAATACAATTTCATACTGACTTTACTTAATTTTACGAAACGACTTTGCCTGGTCGTCTTTTGAAGTATATTGGATTTGAATTTGCTTTCTTCATCGTCAACGCTTGACTGAAAACTAACTGATAAAAAAAATAAAAATTTTGGAACGAAGGCATCAGTTTGTCTAACCCTTCTCAAAAAAGTTTGCATGTAATCAAATATTTCAATTAGGGCTAAGAAATATATAAAAAAAGTAATTTTGCGACAGCAATCCGCTACTGAAGGTATATTTATGCTCTCTTTCTTGTTATTATGAACGTATTATCTGTAAACAACAGTTTTGATTTGTGGCTCAGAAATTCAGATTTATTGGAATTTCGAATGGCGTAAGTAATGACAATAGCAAACTTTTCTAAGCAAAAGTTATATAATTTTTCAAATCAGAAAAAATGTCAGGTACTTATATAACATTTGGGAAATGGGGTGTTACAAAAAAGAGGCTTTTAGCTTGGAAAGCCCAAACAAATCCGCTGGAAAAGTGCGAAACGTATTGTAAAATCCTCTAAGTGAAACATTTTTTCAGTTTCTTCGTTTATTGATGATTTTAAGTGGAAATGAAAAGTGAAAATTAGTGAAAAAATGGAAAGGAACTAATTTTAGACAAATTTTTCGTCCTAATCGTTATCTTTTTCAAAATCAGACATTGTAGTTTCGTCAGATATTGACGCATTTGAGATAACCTGGCTCCTTGCCTGTGATGCATTTGGTAAAGTTGGCAGAAGTGAACCAAACAATGCTCATCCTCTTCTTCTAAAGATTAACGCTTCTATCATTTCGCCATCTTTCCTCGCGTTAGTTACTTTCGCTTTTGCATTTTTCTCGGTTACTTTTGCAACAACGGCACTCTTCTTCCCTTTCAGTGGATTACACTTAGCTGAATTTCTTTCAAAAACGCAAGAATTTCCGGTGATATAAACACCGGGCTCTTGATCGCTCTGTGGCCATAGTTCGACTTCACCTTAGATGTTCCTTTTTGTCAATTAAGCGCTGATAAATTGGGCGAACGAGAAGTTGACATTAATTGTTCCAGGGATGTTACAACTGTCTCATTAGTAACTATATCAGGTAACTCAACCGCAGTTCCACCAGTTGACACAACAATTTGAGGAGCTAGGACAACAATTTGTTCTAGCTCCTCTTTACTCAAATATCAACCTCTATGTTATCTGAATCTAAGATTGTAATGTAATGTAGATCAGGATTGTAAGGACAAATTCCTGTACATTCAAAACCAGTCTCGACATTTTTCAGTGCTAAGTCTAAAACATATTCGAACCTGCAACAACATCTAGCGCCATTGTGCCATATTGCTGCGACATAGTTTGGCCAATTAACATATTCCCTTTCATTGAAATTACCTTACAGGTTTTGGTTAGTACAGTAGAAAACCCAGCTTCATCCATATTCCAAATATATGACGCTTTAAAGGTAGTTTCGCCAAGCACACCGCTCAAATTTAGAAAGAAATGGATCACATTCTTCTTATAAAACTTTGCGCGATTAAAACTCGCTCACTTGTGCAGGTGAACGAGACGATAAGTTCTTATGCCGGAGCGTAGAACTGCTGTTGGCTTGTTACGGATTACCGATATTGTTTATATGAACAAATTGATATAAGAGTTATTTCAACTCGTCAGTGCTAAGTAACGCTCACACACATAAACATATAATCAACAAGTACATCGACACTTTACGATCCTAGTAAGGTATAGTAATCACACGTTAACGTAGCAACATTGAAAAAATAAATTCAATAAATTATGTCCGTCAACTTCGTTTTATTAAAGTAACAAAAAAGACTATATTAACTAATAAATTTGTCAAAACAATGAACAACGTTTAAGCGATACAAACTTTAGGGATTTTTCATTAGCCATTAATAAATGTACTCTTTATATCAATAAATCCGTTTATCGTATATAATGTATATACGAAAATATGCGTTCGTTGATATAATAGACGGCCATTTATGACTATGATTAACTCGTTCATTGGACCAATTTCGATAATAAAATCAAGCTCTCTCTTGATAAATTTGAATTCCGTCACCGTTCGTTCGATGTCCTTATTTTCAATTATGAAGCCTTTAATAGCATTCACCAATGCATCGGAATTTCAATCGTAGAGTTGTCATACTGAAATTAAAGAATCACCCAAATAATCCAACTCAGAGTTCGATGAAGATGTGATGAGCAACAACAAAATTTTCAAAAAAAGAACTTTTGGATTTACTTTGCTAACACTATGCCTGAAAGAAGCTAATAAAACTAGTGGCTGTCCAACTTATAAACGTGTCCAAACTACAAGCCTCTTCTACATATTTCATAGAATCTATTTAAATTACTTCCCAGCTTATAACTACTTAACTTTTTTGTAATTTGTGACGGCTCGAATGTCACTTCTTGCCGAAAACAAGATTTAAATGGTACAATAGTGACTGGTGGATACATCACTTTGTGCCTGTTGTCAAACATTTTTTCCACTTCTCTTTTGACTGAAGAACCAGGAAGTGACCCGTTTATATTGTTACTTGACCTTCTCTTAAGATGACGGCTCAACAGGGTGTACAAGCTTTTTCAAGGTTGTCATAGCCTTCGGAACCTTTTTGTGTGTAAAGTGTTCCCAAGCTTCGATCTTATCATCCACTCGCCGTAACAGGTGAAGCGCAGTTAATTACACACCAACTGCGAATGGTGACTCGGGAGTGTACCGAACCCGCTAAGAAATTTGATCCCAGCAGAACTCATACTCACCACGCCTAACTCTGTCCAGTCAGATGCAGGCCCTCTTATCACTCGAATGCCGCTTAATGATAATAATCCCTTTTTTGTTTCTTCCCTTACGTTCCTCTTCTCCTCTTCTAAGACATCATACTCGTTCGTATTGTATGAATATTTTCTTTAGTAACACCCAATGTATGTAGTTAAAAACAGTCTCACAAGATCACAGTTTCTTCTAATGGATGCGGCTTGTACACACATAAATTCAAAATAAAACTGCGTTGGTTGTTTTATTTTTGACAATATTCAATATTTTGTTTTGAATTCTATAGCGAGTGTTATGACTAAACCTGCAGAAATGAGTTGCCCTTTACGAAATTAGCAAAAGACTAGACAGACTCGTATTTATTCGTCTTATAAGGATGGGTTCGTGTTGCCTACTGGTTTCCCCGAGAATCGACAAAACACGGGTCTAGTCTTTGCTAATTTCGTGAAGCGCACGGAAAATGTACTCGTTTCTAGAGGCTTAGTTATAAATCGCTATAGAATATGATAAATTTTCCTCTCAACGCCCACTAATTTCAGGTATGTGGAAAACTTAAGTACACTTCTATCCCTTCCTTTATCCATACAATACGTGAGTGGATGTTTTGCAGTGTGTAACATGTTACTACAATTGAGAAATTCGGTAAGATATGTTACACTTACTTTATATGCATACTTACATTATATATTTGCAATACAAATACAAAAGCTCAAATATTGATAATGCACAAACGTTATAATTCCAAATTAACAAGAAAAATAGAGCAGGTTCTTAAATTATTTCGTATTAATGGCTTGTGTCGCTACAAACGGACTTTAGAAAGCTATTGGTCGTTATTTCATGTTACTTGTTTTGTACAGTGCAACATTGTTTTATGCACATTTCAAAGTTACAATTACGCAGCGGTGGTACCTGGCGGGGACGCTGAACGATGAACTCCGGCACAATATAACGCTGTGGAAAGGAATGTGTAACGTGAAATAAATTTTAGAAATCACGTAATGTAATTTTATTTCAAGAGTAATAAATATGTTTAAATAGAAAAAGCATAGTACCGGTCAAAAATTAACAGATGCCATCGATAATAGATGGGCGAAGAGACGCTAAGACAATCGAAGTTTTTTAGCTCTAGCTACTACAGAAGATGTGTAGAAGGGAGCAGTAATCAAAGAAGTGTAATTTCTGGATTTACATAATGCTTAAAAATATTACAAAGAGCAATTGCCATTCTATTGGGTCATTTAAGTTATTGATACAAATCTAAACAGAGTATTATCAATTTTCCTCCGGAAAGCTTCTAAATATTGCTTTACTTTATGTTTTGCAATTTTCAGAATGAAGCCCATGCCAACGTAATGGGTACAATAGCTTGCTACTGTGGTATTACCTTCGGTCAAATGACAGCCTATCATTGGCTGTCAAACGAAATCATATACAAGGTAGGATATCTGTGAATTGACCTTCGCTGAACCAAACGCATTATGGTGATATGAAGTAACAAAACTTGCATCTAACTTAGGTGTATCGCTATTTCAGAGTGATAAAATCACAACCTCCTGTTATTTTTCGAAGTGGTATGGGTTTAGCACATCCTCGCACAAATTCCTTACGCTTATAATGGAACGAGCCAAGCGACCTCTAACTATTCGTTTGTACAACTACATATTACTTAATTTGGATTCACTAGGTGTGGTAAGTAATATTACCAGGCTATCAGTGACGTAAATTTGTATACAACAAAATTATATTTAATTCATTGCAGATATGTCGTTGGTCTTACTCTGTTTTTGCGTTAATGAGGGCAAAGTACTAGCTTTTGCCTTTAATTATTACAAACACGTGTTTCATAATGCCTCGAAGGAACTGGAGAATGTATATATGTATGTACTGCTGCTTTTAACTAATAACATGCTATGTACTACAAGCATCTGTGAAATAAAAATCTAATTTACGTGCAGGTAAAGTTCATATGTTAGTTATGTTCATATATTGTAGCATGTATATATAGGACTAACGGTGTACTCGCTCTATTGAGAGGTATGTACATAGAATACTCACAGCACAATACATGGTTTACAATTATTCTACAACTAATCTAATAATTTAATTACTCTTATACTTCTCATGGGAATGGGTTCGTCTTGTCAACTGGTTTCCCCGAGAGTCGACAAAACACGAGTCTGTCTAATCGCTGCTAATTTCGTGAAGCGCACGGAAAGTGGAGAACTTTACTAATCATTCTAATACTCTACTGATACTAATTATTACTCTATTGATACTATTTTCTTTGCTAAACCTATCCAAGTATTAATGTTCTCCTTTACTTTAATTCCTAACTTTCTCCCACTCTCGCACCCATCTTTTGTCTTTTACTTTCTTTCTATTTCATTTAAGTCGGAACCGTACCTTCAATATCGTGTGACACCTTTGACTTCCTCTATTTCATGAGACCTTCGTGGCCTTATCCCTTCATTTCAAAAAATATACCTCAGCATATTTCAATTTAAAAAAGAATCGGATGCGGTCACTGATTCAAGTTAATAAAAAACAACTTTTAATTTTAAAAAAAGTTAATGGAATGTTGAATATAGAAATGAATTTAAAAAAATACAAGTTTTATAACACTGTGGTGCTTTCGAAATTTTTTTTTTGTTTAACGATTTTTTAATTCGAGATTTTAGCCTTGTTTTCTACCCAGGCAGCGCTTCTCCCGGTTTAATCGTGTAACGTAGTTCCAATATGAAGCTATTTCCCCTGCCTTCTTTCCATCTTATTTATTATCTGTCTCAGAATGAGAAGTGATTCAAGTTTTTGGCGCAAAAACCAACTGTTTCGATTGACCCTGGTCAGACCCAGCTTATATGATAACGGTCATCGTCGCCCATTTTTACTATTTACTTGAGCTTCTCGACATGCCAGTAACAGTGTCTAAAGACTGAATCTTGTACGTTATTTCTTGTGCTATACCTTCCAGTCTATAGTCAAAGAGGAAACAGGGGGAGAAAGTCGCGTTAAGTTTACTCTTGACAACAGCCGCAACTATCTACCGTATATCAACTTTGCTTATACGTCCTTCTGGAAAACGATGTTCAAAAGGAGAATCACTCGTGACCGCTATGCCCAGTCGGAGATGGTCGTGCAGGTCGAAGCGTTTATAAACTAGCTCTCGTGGCAGGAGCCACACAGACTGGAAGGCGCCACCCACTAGAAATCATGAATATCCGTTCGTAAACCTTGGTCGTGGGAACCGAGAGATTAGGCGACAACTCTACTTAAGTTGAGCAAGTAGTTAGGGTTTAGATTCATAGTTTGAATAGGTGGAGTGAAACGCAAACGAAAGTTTAAAGGTAAAATTTAATCTGTTCCTGTACTAGTTGTCAAACGGGTACCTGAAATATTCGAGCATAAGCATACGTATGTCACGATCGCCCTACAAGATCTTGTTGGTTCATATACATTTTTATAATATCTGTTGCTTGTCACATGTATATAACTACCGAGACAAAACAGAAATGTTAACGAGATACGCCTAACTTGAGACGTAGATTACAGGTACTACAGATTAACAAGCTATTGTCGTTCTCGAGGAGTGAAAATTTTACAAATATTATAAAGTCTAAATATCTAACCACAAAATATTTAATAGGATTACTTGAAAATGTACGGTAAGTCTTCAGTTTAAGCGGAAGCTAGAATGAATCGTCAAAAATTCTATGTAAGAAGTGAAAGATGTGGAGATCTCCTCGTATTATCAAAATACAATTGAAAATAAAAAATTTACTCGTGAATTAATAGTACAACTTTGAAGAAAAATGATAATTAAAAGTTGATAACTTCAAATAATAAAAAAAAAGAATGACGGCAATGAGTGATTCAATTCCTTGGATCCGTTCAATTGGAGCGCTACTACTTATCTCAATAGTGTTTTTAGGGTTGTTTCGCCAGCTGCATTTCCTAGCGGGGCGTTGTCTCAGTCTCTACTGCACCAGAACTCTGCAGTTTCTACAACGGACGCTCTCCGTTATCGCAACATGGTTTTAAATACCCACCAGGAAGAACTCTAAGAACATGGACAATAACCGTTAGACAAAAATTTGTACAAAAAAAAACTAAGTACATATATAATACTTGATTAGAGTTGCCACATAAAAAAAAGTAGATAAGCACGAAGTTCAGCACACTCGGACGTAAAAATTTACGTCGTTTTAAATCCTCAAAATAAACGAAAATCACGTTCTCGTAACTAGAAATACTACTTCCTCTCTGCGCAGAATAAAGCCGCAACATTTTAGCGAAAACCTTCCTTAAGGCACAAAATACATTTCCCACGCAGAGATAATTTCGTAGGCACCCAAGTCGTGTGACATCTTAACGGAAAAGACAGATTCAAAAATGGCAATTCTCAAGCTCTAGAATAAATTAGTGTTTGTTATAGTACTTCACTCAAGTCGACCAATCAAAGAATTTTTTGAAAAAAAACATGATACGACCTCTCTTGAAACGTATGAAAAATAATGTTCTTAAAATATTTTTAGTAATATAATAAAAGAAACCCAATAACCGTGAAATAAAAAACTTTAGGTAGGTGATCATTAACACATGCGATATGGATTGCCTAACTACGGAACATTTTGTAAGCCCTTCGGAGAAAAATTCGAAGCAAAACTGCAATACAGGTGGTAACCATACAGCGTGTAACACTTGGCTATTCGGCAACTTCCAAAGTGAAAAAACAACAGTTCTTTTCAAAACTAAGTCGTTGAGTAACGAGGATACAAGCGAATTCTTGTAGACCAATGCCTTCTCGATAGAGGAGGTGCTTTCATGTCATTTTAAGTACATTCAAGAAGTGTTCGTTGTATGGCCTTTTTCAGAAGAATTAACTGCCGACGCTAAATAAAATCATACCAGAAATAAATGCACTGGATAATAGGCTTCGATAAAATTTCTTGCTGCGCTGAGAGAAATCCTTGTAGCAAATACTTACACGGCGCAGTACTAACGCATTTCTAGGAATAAGAAATACAAACAAGTGGACTCTAACGTACACGTTTATCATTTTACACTAGTCGTTGTAATAAATGTTCACAGCTATTTGTAGGATCAATATTGTTCGAATTAATAATACACTTTTGTTGAATGTTGAATACATTGGGAAGTAGCAAAAATTAATAGTCTCTTATATCAAAACTTAGCACACATTTTATAATTATTGCACAGTGTGATTAAATCCTTTTATTAGTATTTACTGTGACAATATTACACAACAATGTGATAATAAGACTATATCACAATAAAAAATACTAAATATGAAACATTGGGCTAAACTTTAATATATCAGGCAATTGCAAAATTCTTTGTATGTAGCATATACGCTCAACATACATATATATTATGTAGAATCTTCGATGAATAAGTATTTGAGACGAAGTGCCTTTAACTATCTATATTTGACATAAAGCCAGGAATATGTAGCTAATGGCTTGATACGTTCGATATCTTTGTGGCGCCAATTGGGATTTATAATTTAAATAACGTTAATTTTCTTTGTATACTTGGTACTACAGGGCGCCAAAAAATGTCTAGTTTGGCGTTTTGAAATGATGTGGCATAAGCATCGGCACAGAGTTGAAAATACAGCATATTGTTTCTCTCCTTCTGTTGCGTGTACCGTGAATAATTCCATCAATACCATAAGGAAGCTTTTTTAACATTATTATTTTTGGTTATTGTTTCCAGCCATTTTCTGATGTATTCTATACCAATATATAAGTTAAAACTTATTCATACATCTTTCGTAGATGTTACAACAACGGTAAGTAAAATTCATTTCCTAACTATAATAATTTAAAATAATAAATGGAATGAATGTTACTACAACACGAGTTTATTTATGCTCACCCTGATATAGATTAGTCACACAAAATTGTGTAAAATTCTACTAGAGTAAATAGTAATTTACCTCACAATGTTGTACAGCAAAAGCTAACTGTTCATTTAGATGTTTCATACAAATTGTAAGAATTATTGCTACAATTTGATGAAAAAGTGTGAACCGATAGAAGTGCCATCACTTCTCGACAAGCTTTTGTTGAAAGTTTGGGATATTCCACTTAAGAAAACTGAAGTAGTATAAATTAAACAAGGCAACAATTTCGGTGGCTATTTAGACACTAGTGGATAGAAAAAACTTATCGATGTATTCCAAAAAATGCTCAATCGAAATAAGATTTGTGTCATGGTTGTAGTATGTAAGAAACGTAAAATATCGGTCGTTAAGGAAAAAATTTCAAGTTATATAAATTATCCCAAAAAGTAACATTAGATAGGTACGAAGAATATTGATTTGTGTTATGCCCTACGGAAACTAAACATCTCGTATACTTGAAGATAATTTTGTGTCATACAGCATATTCTTTTCTTTAAAAACTTTTTCTCTAAATTACTCATGGAAGGAATTATCTTCCATCCACGCACTAGGTGGACATGCTGCATATGGTTAGTTGTAATGTGTGTCTTGGCGTTTTCTTTCAAAATATCTCTTAAAAACGGGACGATTTAATTTATAAAACGAAATATTACAGGTAGCTGTATATTTGACTATAAAAGCTACCCTTATAGTTCATTGCGTTTTTTTATTCCAGCCCGCAGCGTATATGTTTTTTTTAATACCAGCAATAATTTTATTTAGAAGATATACTTTTCTCTTATTTTATTACCCGGGACCTTGTTCTTATTAAACAAAAATCAGAATTTGTTTAGTGTAGGATAAAGAACAATGGAAAACACAAACTACAGATAAATGCAAACATAAAAACAACTGAAGAACGAACTATAAAGGAAACAAACACGAAATAAATAAAATTCTTAATATAAACAACAACCTGAAAAATAGTCTAAAATATATAAGAAGCGAAATTGGCCTTACTTACAGTAAGTATACTGCTAGACGCGGTTCAGTACATTGAAGTACTTTGTATAATACGTAAACATGCTACTACGATGAACGTTATTATCATGAATTGCATATACATGCCCTAGCCCTAATTACAACGTAAGCAGTACACGCTAATGACAATTAGCTATTGTAATTGCGGTAATTACTTAGGGTAAAGACATATGCATAAATAGGGGGTACACATTCGCCGGAACAAATATTTCTGTTTTATCTGTAATAAGGGTAATGTGATTATCGAGAAATGGTCGCAGTGACATGTATAGAGGCTTTAGCGAAGCCCAAGAAACTGCTATTAAAGTTTGGCTTATTGCGTATTGGCAAAACAACGCCGTGGAATGTTATTCAAATGATATTTAATTATTTACTGGATTGTATCGTGTATACAGTGATAATTCTCAATTTGCGGAATGCAATCCGTATGAAAGATACGGAAAACGCATACTGGATGGCGTGCTTGCTGATCCCAATGACAACTTTTTCGGCGAAGAAGGCTTCCCTTATAATTAACAGATCTTCTCTGATATCACTATTTGAGTTTTTAAAATTTGACACATTCAACCCTTCTAATGAGAAACTGAATCGTCATATACTATTAGTATATCGATCTTCTAAAGTAGCCTTGAAGTACTTCTCCGGTGTCATTCTGGTAGAGATGTTGATTTGCGGTATTTTACCTTTCGTAGTAGAAGTAAATTTAATGATGCCGCCTCCATTTTACATGGAAAAATTCGATATAGCCTACAAAATTCTGCAAGCTTTCTGTATAGGATATATGGGTTCCATACTAGTAATTGTAGATGCGCTGTATATAACTTTGTTAGGACTAGGTGTTGCGCAAATAAATATACTGAAAGAACAATTAATACATGTTTCAAAGGGTTGTAAAGCTTGGAGTGGAGTTAAGAAGCATGGCATCACGGACGCAAGGAGCACGAAACAAGTTTGGAGTGAATGTATTACCTTATACGAGTCGATATATCAGTAAGTCAATTTTTGTTACTATTGTTACTGCTGTGAAAAATGTTCAATCAAATTGAACATTTTTCAAGATATTTAGGAAAATTGTAACACAATTTTCTTAAAAAAAAAAGAATATCCACCAGTGAGAATGTAGCTTATGGAGTTTTTCAAAATGTTATCCAATTTTGGAAATATCCAAGTTAGTTATGATCGTTACGGAACAATTCAGCGTTGACGAAAGATATAAACGCATGTCACTTAGTTTTCAATTATAAAAAATATCAGTAGGTTTAAATTATACGAACGAAGATTGTTTAAATTTGGTTGTTATTTATTCAAGAATTCGATAAAGTGATATCGAGAATATGCGAAACCTTTGGTGCTCGGTATTTCCAAAAATAAAAGCCGTCACCAAACACATTTGTAGAACGAGAGAAAATTTGAGAAACATCGGATCGGTCAAGCGCAATACAATGTTTCATCAATGCTGGATTGTTTCTTAATCCCCATGGTGGAGATTCTCTTTTTTGGAAGAAAACTAAGTTACAGTACACATTTTCCTGAATATCTTGAAAAGTATCCATTTTACATGCGAAATTAAATTTTATTTTATTTCTTGTGAGCGCCTATTTGCAAATTTCTTTAATAAACATGATTAGAACTAGCAACGTAGTGGCCTTATCAAACAAACCTTAAAATTAAACAAGAAATTCAAAAATTTAATAATATATACGATATTCTATTCAAAACAACAGTTGACAGTTACTTCCGGTATACCGGGATGTCCTAGACAGCACATGTAAGCTTTAGCATACTACCCAAGTTTTTAGAATTTTCTAATGTATACTCTTTCGTATATCAATCGATGCAGTTCAGCATAAGTCAGCCTGTATATAGGGTCAAGCAATATGATTTTTCGATATCAGTTTTACTATTAATCCAAAAAATAGATACAGAAATCGTCAAAAATATATGGAATGAGCCAAAAATCAGTTACACTACCCGACAAAAACATAGACGCGGTATCGTTTCTATTTACGAAACAAAGTTTATAGACATTATATAAAATGTAAATGAGGGTTATTAATACTTGTTATGTAAATAGTCCATTAGAGATATTTCTGGGTATTTATTGCTTTATGAGGGGTAATTGAGATTTTCCCAGATCAAAATAGGAATTTTAAATTCGACAAAAATTTGGACCCTGTGCATTTATTACACTAATATAAGCAAAAATGGTTTAATTTGATACTTCTCTTTATATGCAGTGGTTGTGCTGGTAAAATGTACACATTTCACCACGAGAAATTATATTTTATAAAGTGTTTGTGTGCAATATGGGTAGAAAAAAGCAATTATCCTTGATAGAAAGGGGTAGAGTTCTAGCCTGGCACCAGGATGGTGTTAGTAAGAAGGAAATTGCTCGTCGGTTATGAAGAAGCGATCATTCCGTTAGAAATTTCCTAAAAGATCCGGAAAATTACGGCAAACCAAAAGGCCAGGGGCGACCGAAAGCTGTAAGTGAGCGGGATAAACGCATGATATTGCGGTGTGCATCCAATTTTTCTGCGTCGGCGAGAGTTATTGCAGAACAGGCGGGGGTACAAACGCACGTGTGTAATATTCAAAGGATTTTAAAGGCGTCACCGGTAATATCACGGAAGAAAATGTTGAGAAAACCGCCACTTTCGGCGAAACACAAATCTAGGTTGAGATTTGCTGAAGAACACGTATCCTGGAAGAAACAATGGGAAAAAGTTATATTTTCCGATAAGAAACGTTTTAATTTGGACGGACCGGATGGGTACTCGCATTGTTATCATGATCTGAGAAAGGAACCAAAAGTGAAAATGGCCAGACAATTAGGGGGTGGATCTGTGATGATATGGGCAGCGATTGGACTTCGCGATAAAAGTGGGATAGTGTTTTGCACAAACAAAATGACATCTGTGACGTATAAAGACTTATTGCGTGACAATCTTCTACGTTTTGGAAACCAGTGGGCCGGGCGCAATTTTGTTTTTCAGCAAGATAACGCGCCAATTCATAAAGCAAAAACCATTACTGAATTGTTTAAAGAGAAAAAGATTAAAACTTTACAGTGACCGGCACGGTCACCAGAGATAAACATTATTGAAAACATGTGGGGTGAATTGGCACGTCGCGTTTATGGCGGAGGCCGTCAATATTTCACGGTAGAGGAACTGAAAACTTCAATAGTGACTGAATGGCAGAATATCCCTCAAAATTATGTGTTAAATTTATATAAATCTATTAATAACAGACTATTGGAAGTGATTAAGAACAATGGAGGATCTACGCATTACTGATCACTCATTTGTTGATTTTTGTTTTACATTTGCAACAGAGTGTCTAAATTTTTGTCGCGCAAATTGTTTAAACATTGGAGTAATAATTTATTATTTAGTTCATATATTGGAGGAGATATTTTTAGTTAACTTACTTACTTAACTTAATTAGGTATTTTGCTAGTTTCGCAAAGAAATGTTGTAACCCTTAAAACCCGTAAAACATCTTACCGCGTCTTAAGTTTTTGTCGGGGAGTGTATATACCAAAGTTGTTTATATTAGACATAATTTTTAGTGAATCATGTGTGAAAGGATGTTATTAATTAACAATTAAAATATACAACAGAACCAAACATTAATTCGTTTTAAACTTAACAAATAATTAAGTCCTACGCAGTATTTGGTATTACAAAATGAACTAGCTGAGAGACGAAACAAAATAAAATAATAAAACACAATACCAGCTACAACTGATCAGTTATATCTCCTAAGAAGTACGTCGTTAAATTTTTAAATTGACAAGTCTGGATATCTACTTTAAATCGTTTACGGCCCCGATGAAACTTTAATAGTAAAAGCGAATTACTGGCGAAATTTAAAACAGTTCCATTTTTTTCCGAATGTATAGTCGTCATCCCGACAATTTTAACCGCGTGTTAATTCCTAACGACCGTCGTACTCGCTGGTGGTTGAAATAACGACGAAAAATAAAAGCTTTGGAACGTTGCCAGAAATTGCCAAACTTATCAAGATTTATTGTGTCCTGTGAATTGGACCCTAGATTTTGTAGTAGAATCCAATATTCGATTAAAGAAAAAACAATGTTTAAATGTAACTTCTTCTAACTCACTATGTCTAAATATTCGAAACGAAAAATTCTCCCCACAAACGAAGAATTTATTAACAGTTGACGTGATTCATAACATAAAGTTCTTTACATATTTAATACACTTGCTGTATTCTCACGCACAGACTGCTAATTGAATGTTAATAATAATCACTATTTATTTTCAGGTATCTGCAAAACTTAAACGTTGTGCTTGCACTTCCTTTATCTATACAATATGTAGGCGGCTGTTTTACAGTGAGTAACATGTTATTACAAATTAGGAATTCGGTAAGCAAATAATGCACTTATTCAAAGTAAATTGATTCTCCACTGATTTGAAATTTCGAGAAAAATCCTTTTGCAATCGCTTGCTCGAAGTTGTCTGCTCACTATTTTTATCCTCATTATTTATGAAAATACGATGCATTTCCATTAGAGAAATGACGAAATACCTTCCATATTTCATAAGGACGAAAAACTGAAAAAATTGTGTCCACTAAAAGATTTCCGTGGACGATATTGTAAATAAAGATGATTTTCGATTTCATGGCACTGTTGGTTACATCGGAAACAGATACCAACTTTCTTACTTCTAATAGAGTACCTATACAGACTAATTCGTTTTCGACCCTCATCATATTATCATATGATATATCATATCGCCTTTTATCAGAGATATAGGGTAGGTTTAAATGTGGAAAGGTTGCTAAATATGATGTTTGCTTAAGGCCATTTTCGATCTTCTCTAATTTAATGGCGTACCCAAAATTTTTACATAACGTTTCGTTTCTTTCTGCCCATCATCAGTTCGAAATTCCATGGTTACCGTATTTAACCTTAAAATGAATTCTTCATCAAGTAAAGCATAATATCGTAAGCTTTATTATTATTATTACTATTATTAAATGAGTGTTGGAAGCAAAAAAAAACCTAATGAATGGAATGTGGGGACTATAATGCCAATACATAAGAAAGGAGACTTAAACGGCAGTGGAAACTATAGAGGGATAACTTTGTTAACAACTACATTGACTAAAAGATAATGTAGAAAAATAATTAGCAGTGGTTTTCGTCCAGGGCGTGGTATACAAGATCACGTTCTCACGATAAACCAAGTAATAGAGAAGAAACTGGTTAAAAGCAGAAACATATACGCATGCTATTTAAACACGACGAAAACTACAGACTCAATTAATAGGAGAAAAATATGTGAAAACCTAGCAAGTATATATAAAGATACAAAGACCAATGCAGCAGTAGCAGAAATGTTAAGGAAAAGAGGAAACAATTGGAACCCAGCCTCAGTAATGGCAAAAAACAGAACAAATTGGAAAAAAACTGTCATCTTGACACTTAAAGCAGAAGAGGATTAGGATTATGTTATATCAAAAGCATTTGTCAACATGTTATACATGGTTGAAATCAGAAAACAAAAATCCAAAATGACGTCAATAAGAGATAACAAAGTTGATGACGGCCAGAAAAATCCGAAACGTCATATAAAATTTTCGTGTGCGCTATTAAAGAGAACAAAAATGGTCTCGAGAATGTGTTATTAGTTTTTGTTTGCAAGTCCAAATAAAGATTCGAGAGGTAAAGGAAGAAAACGTTTCTTTTTAAATCTTGAACATCATTTGTCATAGTTCGATTTTTTTTCCGGCTAATAATTAACGAGGCTCACTAGGGAACGTGCATATTTAACAGCTGTTATGCACATATAGCATCGCAATTAGAGTCGCCTCTTGTGTTTTCTAATATTTACTTTATATTTTATAATTTTCGACAAAAATCCAAGATCTCAAGTTTTACAAATTGCAACAAACAATAATGTAAATTTTAACAAAATTTTAACTAGTGATGTTAATGTATTTCGAGAATTACAACAATTCTCTTTCACGGTTTATTAGTGCAGTTTTCCTTATTCTCATAATTGCTCCTCTCCGATGAAGAATTTAATTAAATTCGAAAGGCTAGAGCACTCTAAAAAAGAATTTTATTTACTTCTTTGGTTAGTTTTTTACCGTCAATTCCAATTTTCCTTTAACCTGTTACTATTGCTATTAAATAATAATAATGGTGTTAGGAATAGGAATTTTGTAGTAATATTTGAGTATCTGTATTTATCTACCATTATTATTCGCAATTAATTATTTTCAAAAATAATCACCAAACTATTCTTTCTAATTTGTCCATACTCTGTAAATTAGGGATACATTCAAACAAAAACTCACATTGAACTTTAATATTTTTTTTCATAAGACCTTTAACTTCCAGAATGAAGTGCACGCCAGCACAATTGGAAGTGTCGTTTCATATTGTGGAATAATTTTAGGAGAAATGACCGTATTTCACTGGCTGTCGAACGAAATTCTATATAAGGTATGGCTTGAATTAGTGAATCAGTAGTTCAGTAGTTTTCCATACTAGATGTCAACACTTCGACCAAATGGTACTCTGTGCACGAATAATGCTGCGATTGTTGCAATAAAAGCCGATTAAATATATTGTGGATTTCATCCTACCATCCAATTTGCGTTTGACTAATATGTGATTGAACAGCCTACCCATTAGGCTTTCTTTTTTTCCAATAGATCTGCCATCCAAAATGTGCAAAGGTATCGATCTCTAAGCAACATGTCAGCTATATCTGCACATATTACTACTGATGCAAAATCAATGCGATAAATAGAATTGTATTAAACACCCCAGCTAATAGAAAATATTTGACGAAATAAGATAAAACCTGCTGTGATGACTGATTCCTACATAACTTAGGGGTAATAAGAAGCAAGCTTTTTAAAAAAAAGAAAAAACTACTATTTCATGTTGTAAAGTCGCGGGATTTATGTTATTCCTTTTTCAAAAGTTAGTTGTTTTCTCTCTTTTAATTACATCCATAAAATGTATGCTAAAAATATTTAGAAAAAAACATTCCTTTTTCAATGCCATTAAACCCATTACGGTGCGCGTTTAAATTTAAGTAATTGCATAAAACGAAGTACATTTTCCAAAGGGCATTCTGTCAAAACAACAATGTTAGAAAAAGGATAACATAAATTCCGAAATGTTACAATATGAAATAGATAACAATAATTTTTTATGGACAATTTTTATATTTTCTATTCTGAGGTTCAAAAAACGTTAAAGCATTATTAACTTTATTTTTCAAATGCACACCTACTTTTTCACTGAATAACCTATCTCCTAAGGTATTAAAAAGTTGGTTCAATTCACATATCAGAAAATGCCTAAAAACAATAACTAAAAAAATAATCATTTACGGGAAAAGCAATGCAAGGAGAGAAAAGCACACTACCACGGACAGAATAAATTATTAAGGAAATATCTGACATAGAAAAACGTATTTCTCCTTCTTAAAAGTGGGATAATACTTTTAATTTTTTCAGAGTGATCAAATTACAACTTCGTGTTACTTTTCAAATTGGTACCAACTGAATACGTCATCACGCAAGTCTCTTATACTTATAATGGAGCGAGCTAAGCGACCACTGGATATCCGTTTATACAAATATGTATTACTCAATTTGGATTCACTAGCAGCGGTAAGAAGTTTTCAGTATTTGATTCTCTTCCTAATAAAAATAAGTTACTGCTTTACAGATATTTCGTTGGTCTTACTCCATATTCGCATTGATGAAAGCGGGTTTTTAAGGGGTTTCCGTATTACATAACAATACAGAATACATAAAGAAAAAATTATGTGAAGATAATTACAACAACGCTGCAGGAATGATTTTGTATCAGATAATTGGAGGAAATTATGCAGTAGTCAAGGAGTAGTTTTCATTAAAATATTGTAGTAGTCCTATTGTAATAAAATATGCTTCAAAATTAGCGAAAATTCACAAAAGCTAGTCTTATTCCTAATATTTCAATAAAAGAATGTACTCTTTTGATGTTTTATAAAAATTAAATAAATTTATCAAACAAAAATTAAGAATTTTGCTATTCCATATTATATCAAACAACTGTAGGAGAGCCAAACAAGAAAAAATGTGCGAAATAGAAAAAAACACAACTATTTACAACAAATTGTCCGCGTCACGAATCTTACAAGTAACAGCCTACAACCACTCCTGAGGGAAGCGTTTGTCGTAGGGTCCCTCCGAATGAGATTACGAGGAGGTTCGTGCGGTGGTTTCGAGCTTGATTGGGACTTCCAAGGGCGAGCCAATCGACCCCGCTACGGGAGAGGAGGTGAATGCCATTATTAAGCGTCTAAAGTGCGACAGCTTTGCTCTCGATTGTCAACTCCATCCTAGTAGGTTACCCACCACACTATAAGTTTGATGTAGGTGCTCTCTAAAGTAACAGAGCGATATATAGAAACGATAGGATATAGGACTGAGTCTGCTCTATTTAAACCCTACTCCGAATTTAAGGAAGGATTGTCGACCGAACTACAATTGCTCTGACAACATGAAGCTATAAGGAAGGCCTTTGGGGCGGTATTTCTAGATATATTCAGGGCTTTCGACACGGATTGGAACACCGGGATCTAGAATTTGTAGTTAGCATCACGAGACTGGTGAAATCCTTTCTTTCTGGGAGACCCTGGGAGAATGGTAGTCCTCTCCTCTAGGAGAGTGTTTAGAAAGAATGGTAATATTAGCTTTTAATATAATATTTTCCTACACAACTTTATATATTAAATAGAGCTGGCATTATTCTTACTTATAGTAGCGTCACCGGGCATAAATTAGAGGGGGTTTGTCGGCTATATCAGTGACCTAGTAATTTGCGCACTATTCGTATGCGAGTCTATACTCCTACCTAGCAACATCAGTCACTGACCCTAGGTACATAGATGCCAATTGTGTGAGCGTTATTTTTAAATGGATTGTCATACATTATGACCATTATAAATAAAGATATTTCGAACGTGTGGAAGCGTAGAATGTTACCATTTGCCGAAACAATTAATTAATTTCTGGGTAAATACACGAATTTACGATATAATGGTGCAAAAAAAATTTTTGTAAAGTCTGTGAAAAAAATTAGATCTACCAGCAGAAACGTGACTGTGAAGTGCATGTAAATTGTAAGCAACATATAAATAAGAAAAACGGTGCGACACCGACAACAGTATTTCTAACCAAAAAAATAATGCTAAGATAGCTTCCTTATGGTATTGCTGGAATAATTCACGGCAACCGCAACAAAAGGAAAGAAAAAAATACACTAACTCACGGACATATTTCTGTCTACCCAGCGTCATCAGTGTGGTTCCCAAAGTATTTTTTATATCTCTACCTACTATCGCTGTCTCACAGTTAATGCCACAACTTTCAAAACGACAAACTCGACATTTCTTGGCGCCCTCTAGTGCCAAAGAAACGCATGCCTGCCGTTCAGCAAGCAGCGACATAAACCGGGTACTGTTCCCCAAACCATCCCTAGAGCAGTTCTGTAACTGCTTAACAGAAAATGGTGGCGCAAGTAGCGCTTTGAGAAACCGCACATGTGAATATTCCGACAGGTTACTTTCGCCGCCATGTCGTGTTAAGCAGTCAGAGAACTGCTGGAACTATGAAGTAAATACAATCCCGATTGGCAGTTACCAAGTCGAGCAACCTTGCGGAAGTATATACCATATATACGCGAGGATGTGGAAGAAAGCCAAATCAGCATTAAAAAATGAACTGCTTCGGCTATACCGCCAATTGTAAAAAGCAATCTATTACGCATATTATAGTACGCATACTAGAGCCTTTTAAACCTACATCTGTAATACTATGAGTGAGCAAAATTATAAAAAATTATACAGCTGAAACAATTACAAAGGTGACGCACGACACTTTAAAAGAATTTGAAGTCTCACTAACTCAATTATAGATTGTTCATGAGTAATGGCGCCAGGACAATGCATAGTGTAGGCCGTTCCCTTCTCTCTTGTAGTAAATGCGAAAAAGGTGTTTCTTAAATCTCCTAAGCGTATTCGACAAATTAAGGTACAGTGCCCGGTATTCCCCAACCAGCACAACCGATTGTTACACGTTAGGGAACTTGGTTGAAGGCAGTTTCTTCTTATTCGAAATATTATCAAGTAATCAAATCAGTGATTCTCGAGTTTAATACTAATGAAGCAACAGCTATTATGGAAAATCAGAAACAATCTCGTGATACTTCTGTAGAACGTGATGTGTATGTAATAGTAGTAGTATGTATGAAATATGTAAAGGCACGGAAGCGGCAGAATGTTAAAATGCTTGAAGAATGGTTTACAGGAATCAGTATAGTGAGCACCCACCATACTACGAATTACCGCCTTCTGCGCTAGAAACAGTTCCTTCGCAGCTACCGAAGAACCCCATAGCAGTAGTCCATATTGAAGTCGCGACTGAATTTCAGCAAAATACAGTGATCTGAGGCAAGGTGGTGCAATCTGTGATCGTATACAACGAAAAATATAGCATTTGCTCGATATATAATGAACTATCTTTTGACAATGGTTCGTCCAGCCTAGGTTGGCTTCGAATGTAATACCTAGAAACTTAGATACATAAGACTGCTGCAGTCGGGTACCATCCATTACCAAATTTCCAAAATTCACTTGTCTCTGTCTTTTGTGAAATATCATGTACTTTGTTTTTTCTAAACTAAGCGACAGCTTGTTTTCAGAGAACCACCGTATTAAAACTTCTAATAGACGGTTAGATATATTAGAAGCATCGCGATCAACAGTTAAAACAGATATATCATCCGCATAAATAGTTAAATACATTTCCGACAGAAATAAAACTATATCGTTTATGTATAAATTAAAAAGAACAGGACCTAAAACGGATCCCTGTTGTAAGCCCATTCCCACAGGTAATGTTCGCGAGCACATAGTTCTTGAACAACAGTCAGGAGTAGTGTACGTCAGCTTCACAAACTGCATTCTATCCTGAAGGTAAGATGAAAACCAACTAGCAGCAGCACCTCTAATCCCGTATTCATATAACTTTTTTATTAGAATGTCATATTGCACACAGTCGAGCGCTTTTGTCAAATCGCAAAATATAGCAATAAATAAAGCTATCGTAGTAGATTTCCCTTAGAATTAACTTCTACATGGACAAACGTACATTGAAAACAGGTTGGACTGAAGTTTCTTTGGAAGATTAGTTTGCACAATTTGCGATGTCATTTGAGTAGCAGATGAAATAAAGAAATCATTAAATTTATTTGCAATATCGCGCGGATTCTGTACTAGCTTGTTATCTTCCAGCATAGAAATATTCACGAAAGATTTTGAAATTTGGATTATTAGTACACTGCCTGATTATTTTCCATGCGGCGATGGTTTTATTATTTGACTTAACAATGAATTCACTGTTGTGCCTAATTCTAGTAGTGTTACATAAATTTCTATGTAGTCTCTTTTTTTCCGTGTAAACATCTTTCAGCTGTGGATATTTTTTTTGTAAAACATATAGATCTTTTAAATCGGCGCTTGATATTTGTAAGTTATTAGTCAACTAGACCCTAGTCACCAAATAGATACGAGTATTACATACTTTGGTTTTGAGAAGTGGAAAGGCGTTGTCAATGTAGTATATTCTCAAACGTGTATCGTAACTGTCACTTATACTTGAGAAATGTTAGCGAAAATAAAATAGGGAAGGAAAAAGACAACGATCTCACTCTTTAGTGCGTTAAAACTTTTAGTTTCTTCAAACATAAGTCTTCCTGAATTGTTAGTCTCCCCTTGGCGTTTTATTTGAGAATCTTATCTCCATTTATCTATAACTACGGGGCAACGGCAGCTCAAAATATGAGGCTAAAGCTACGAGAAATGGAAAAACAAAAAAGGCATAGCTGTTTTTCCTTGCCACCAATGAATTTATCTTGAAAAGAAACAAGGAGATTTTTCTATAGCTAATAGTAACTAAAGTTACCATACAAAAAAGTCAAAATTGGTCCATTCAGTACATGGGTTAAATAAAGAACTCACGGAAGAACTGGATTATAAATAGTACACAACAATAAATAAGCATATTTTATAATATTGGTTTTTCATTATTTACCTAGAAACAAATAGAAAACAAATGAATTTACAATTACATATATCATAATAACTTTTCTCAATCGAAATACCTTTTGATTTGATTTCATTTTTGTAAATGAATATTGTAGCCTACATAGAAGTGATAAAAAATAACCATTGGCGAAAAGCATAAATTAAAACCGATTACTATATAGTAAGAAAAAGGTAATATACATTTATGATGATTAAACACCACTTATGTCGTAATTACTTAGGGTAGGGGTATACATACACACAGATAGATATGAAGCTGTAATCGGAATAAATATTTCAGTCTTATAGGTAGCAATGTAAGAGTATTTATCTAAGAATGGATAATGTAACGTGCATAGAAACTTTAACTAGTCCTAGTAAAGTCCTGTTTATGTTTAGTTTGTTGAATATTGAAAAAATAAGAGTATCGAACATAATTAAAATAATATTGAATTATTTAATAGATTATCTTATCTGTGCTATAACTATTCTAAACACGCGAAATGCAATCCGTATGAAGGACAAAACAAGTGCATATTGGATTGCCAGCATGCTTATTCCAATGGGAACGTATTCGGCTAAAAAGACTTCCCTCCTAGTTAACAGATCATCGCTAAAAATATTATTTAAATATTTAAAGTCAGATATTTTTAATTCCTCAAATGGAAAATTGAATCGACATATCCAATTAATTCATAAAGCTTCGCAGTTCATCTATAAATACTTTTCTGGCATTATATATGTAGCAATAATGATTTGTGGTATTTTACCGTTTGTAACGGATCTCAAATTGATGATACCATCCCCGTTTGGTCCTGGAACGTTTGTCGTTGGTTATAAAATTTTTCAACTTCTGTGTTTAGTATATTTGGGTGTTACAGTAGTTGCTTTAGATGTATTTTATATGACTCTCATAGCTTTAGGAGTCGCACAAATATATATTCTGGAAGAACGATTGATGTATATCACTAATGAGAAAAATAACTCATGTGTTACGAAACAGATTCTAAATGATTGTGTTATCTTGCACGAAGCAATATATCGGTAAGTCAATATATTTATGTTTATTCTGGTTTTTCTGTTCACACTTAAAGTAACACACTGTATAGCCCTAGATGGCAGTAAGTATGTACGAGAGGAATAAAAAGATAGGTCATGAAAAAATGCGAACTTTCTTGTTGAAATAATAATAATGTGAGGAGGTCAGAAAACTTCCTGTATACCTATACATTCTTGAAAAAGTATTTTATATTTTATAGCGCTATGGAATTAATTTTCTTAGTATGCTGTATATTATGGATTCTTTAAATAGCTCTTTTCTATGGTATAGAGTATTGTTCATCAGGATGTTGTACCAATTATGAGTAATTAAGTGTTTTCTGAAAATTTTGACTTCAATTTAAATGTTAAAATCTGTATGGTATTAGCTAGGCAGGTCATTTTAATGAATATCAAAAATGTTATACAAGATCTTTCAAAAAGCTAGCAAAAGCACAAACTTATTCAACTAGAATAGATCAATTTTTACTGTTGGCTATTTTTAATTTTTTGAAAAATATCTTGAAATTCCAATCTAAAGAAACAAAGCTTTAAATTTTACACAATCCAAAAAGAGATTTCTAATCAAATTTTGAGTTCTAAAATAATAGCTAACCCCTATTTCCATACATTCTTCTCCAAAAAAATAGAAGCAAAACATTTTATTTCCCATGTCTACATTCAGTCATTTCCGATTAGCTATTAAACAAATTAAAAGAATCAATCTCTTTTGTAATAAATGGCGAAGGTAACCTTTAGTTTACTTAAACTAGGAAACTACTTCATAATGTTATGCAGTTGTAATAGCGCAAACCACAAATGAAACACTTGTTGGAAACGCAATCTACAACATATTTGAATCAAGCCTAACAATTTATAATGTTACCGTTAGCAAACAAAACAAGGCCTGTTGTGTTAATTTAGTTCGTTTTTTTTTCATTCGTCTAACAGTAAAAACCCTCTTCCAGTAGGGTGTGTTTAGAACATAAATGAACGTTTGTGAACCAAAGTCCATATTTTTAGGTATAAAGACAAGTACATGTACTGGCTAAACTTATCTACCCCATATCGCACCTAGTCATGTACATCCCAGTTTATACAGAATTTATCAAACATAGGATGCCGCTGTTACGATATACAAATTATGAGTTGTTAGTATGCTCATTTTTTTGAAATGCTCTCTACAGAAATCCCATGATTTTAACCTTAGCATTACCCGGAGGACACGTTTCGGTAGGAGTAATATTGACTGCAAGTTAGTATTAGTTCCCCAAAAATGTAATCCATATAACAAGTGCGATTTGAAATAGGCGTAATACAGCTCTCTTAAAAGTGCCACATCATACTTTTTTAAATATGACCAAGTACATATATACATTCTCTGTGGTAATTTCAATGTCTATCTTTATTCTTGAATGTCAATAGTTTGAATTCTTTAAAATTTGTAGTAAGTTTACCTCGTCCTATGAATACCCCAAGACTACTATATCAATATATTATCGAAAAATCCGTCTACGAAAGATCTTTGATGAAAACAGTAAATATTAAAGGCCCCAAGATCCGCGTGATAAACCCGCAGAAATAGTATCCACACTCTCAACGCCATTACCCCTAAAATGCGTAATTTCAACAAGATCAAAAGCATTTAAAAAATATATAAACCACTACCTCTTTCTGATTTCATATATTTATAAGTCAGTTAATCGACTGGTTGTCGATCTATTGTCAATGAAGCCGTGTTAAAGAAACGACATTATATTTTGTAAGCCCAGATTATTTGAAAGTTGCGTTCATAAAAACATCTCAAATATTTTCAATACGGGGGACGTGACTGAAATATGCAGAAATAATCAAATATCTTTTTGTTTTAATTATTCTAAAAAATTGCTTTTTTCTAGTTGAATAAATCCATATTTGCCTTTCGGAACACGTACAGGAGTTGTGTCCGAACAATTTATATTCAAAAATTTTTTTATATGATCAGGAAAGTAATTGTTTTCCCCCCACACACAAGGTGGACACGGGTATATAAATTGTATAATGATAAAATCAGATCACCATTTCCAATTAATCTGCGTTACTTTCAGGTACGTGCAAAACTTAAGTGTAATTCTAGCACTTCCCTTATCCACACAGTATTTAAGCGGATCCTTTGCAGTAAGTAACATGCTACTGCAAATGAGAAACTCGGTAAGAAAATTTCCCTTTTTTATATTCCTGATACTATCAAATACATTTTCTACGCTAATTTTTTTTATAAATCCGCATGTCAATGTGAACAAGAGAAATTACTGAAACTTACATTGTAACTGATGAGCAAGTTAAAGAAGAATATGAAAAAAAGTACATTCAGAATATTTTCACACGATAATTTTAAACTCAGAAATAATGAGACAAACCATAAACAAAAAATTAATAAATGACGAAAACATAAGCGGAGCAAACGTTTTATCCTAGGAATAAAGCTCTCTATGTAACTTCAAGCTGATATAAACGAATAAAAGAAAGCTATATACCATAAGAGACAATACTTCCATGTCCATGTGAAATAGGGTATAGTAAAAGCTCTATATTTTCGTTTGCGTTTCGTTGGCAATGATTGGAACAATACTCTCAGCTTTTGGTCAAAAGCGGTTGTATACAAATATAAACAAATAAATAAAGGAAAATGTACCTGAACAATGAACGGGTTTACATGAAATCAAAAAACCAAAACTGTATTTGTTTTGCCTAGAGATATTTATTCAGAGTAAAACAACCATAATTTTAGGGTTCCGATTCTACGAAATACATTTTGTAGGACCTACGACTCAGACATTAAAATATACAAAATTATTTACATTTTGAAGGTTTATGAATTAAAAGTTCTTTGTGTATTCTATACATAAGCTTCCGACAGTTTTTTGCGTATTGTTAGAAGTCTATACTATACTATACGCATGAGACCTATTCACCGATTTATTTCTTCCACCTGCGTTAGGAATAAGGGCGTGGCCGGGTAAGGACGGGTGGGCACCTGCCCTCTTCTGAATGGCTACTGTAAGGCTTGCGTCACTTTTCCGCCCAATTGTTGCAGAAATGAAGAATTGTCCCTTAATAGATCATTTTTAATATTTACATAAATGACGTTTTACTATCTCTGGATTGCAACATTCTTGCTTATGCCGATTTAAAAATCTTTAATAAAATCGTGCTTCCATTTGACTCCTTACATCTGCAGAAAAATCTTTCAATCATTAATGAATGGTGTTGTAAAAACAGAATCTATTTAAAACGCACTCACCTTTACTCGTTCGTCTAACTCACAAATATTTAACTACAACGTCGCAAATAATACTATCTGTAGGGTTAACTTGTTTAATGATCTTGGTGTACTGTTCGACCCTAAACTGACATTTTCGCCGCTATCTGTTCTTCAGCATCTAAATCGCTTAGCTTCTTATTTAGAACTTGCAAACATTTTTCCAGTGATAATGCGCTGAAGGCTGTGTACTTTTCGTTTGTCCGCTCAAAATTGGAATATGCATCGTTGATCTGGTACCCTCATTATCATTATCTTCAGCTAGAAATTGAACGTGTTCAGAAAAGATTTCTGAAATACCTATCATTCAAATCCGATGGTACATACCCTCCTCACACGCATACTCTGCAAACACAATATTGACCCGCTCTCTCGTCGTAAGGAAACATCTAGTGCCAATTCTTGTTGAAGCTGACGAACAATACTGTCGATTCGCCTGCTTTACTTTCCAAAATTTTAATTCCACAATACAACCATAGATCTACTAACACTTTTGACACCCCTATAGCATGTACTAATCTGTTATATAAAGCACCGTTATCGCACATGTGCAGGAATGCCAACTTGTTAATTGATAATCCATTCTTTCGGCATTAGCCCCTTTCCCTTTTCTCATTATTTTTGTTTTTATACTTTGTTATTTAAAGAATACGATATTAAATAAGCGTTTTGATTTATATATTTTTTGTATTATTTTCATCTTTTTTATATATTTCTTTATGTACTGCATTACATCTTTGTATTTAGCCCTGTTACTGGAGTTTGTATTCTGTTGGGCAATAAAGATTTATTATTATTATTAAGACCTTAGCCATCCCTGCTCAAAAACCTGGCTACGTCTATGATTAAGAATTTTCTTGTTTATTTATTTTTTTATCGCTCATACAAAACCTGAAAAAAGTAATACTTGAAATATAATAACCTTAAAAATTGATGTAATAAATTTGTTTTAATTTTCAGAATGAAGCGCACAACAGCGTAATGGGTCCCGTCATTTCATATTCTGTTATGGCCCTAGGTCAAATAACAGCATATCACTGGCTATCAAATGAGATAATACACAAGGTAGAACATAATAAAATTATACGAACTTTGCTAACGTACGACCAATATGAAATTTGTAATATATTCATTTTTTTTATTTATTTAATTACTTAATGGAAACGAACTAGAGAAACACCATGTATAGTATTCATGTTTCTATATAACACATAAAAAACGCAATACAATAGCTGCAGGTAACACCGAATGCTTAAAAATATAAAACTAAATTATGTTCAAATGCCAGTGAACAACCATCAGTTACTTCAAAAGAATATAGGACTTAGCGATTTCATAAAAATATCTCCACAGATTGAAAATAGGTATTATATAGCTTCGATACTTTATTAATTGAAGATAAAGTATTTAAAGTTATATGCATTGAAGATAGAGGTTTGGTACTGTAATAAAGAATGTCTAATCTAAATAGAGACAGATGAGCATTATCAACGTAATTATTGAAAACTTTATATAAAACGTTCAGCATTACGATTTCGCGCCTGGATTTAAGTAATGGGACAGGAAATCCATTTCTGATATATTGATAAGATTCAAAATTAAGGTTTCTTTAAAAATTTTTATTTTAAAAATATTTTCTATAAAAGCTTTTTTTGGTTGTTATATCCCACACTACAAACTCTAACTTAGATCACATAAATGTATTGAACAATAAAATAATTTAATTCCATTATATTTCGTTTATTATTTATTTTTATTTTATTTATTTATTTTTTATTTATTTATTATTATATTTCGTTTTATAAAACCTATATTTCTAAATGCCCCATTAGTAATATTTTATATATGATCCACGAAAAGATTGATTAAACCGAATCAGTCGATTTTATTATAGATTATAACTTTTGACTTAAGAATCACACCAGCTTAACCGGAAGTACCCTCAACATTTTATTATTTATATGGGACATCATGTATATTTTTGCAAATAATAGACCTTGTTTTTCTGCATTGGTCGGTTTGGTTTTAGTACCATTATCTCCAAAGAATGGAAATGTAAACCACTTCACATTTACTGGACAATTAATCTTTTCCTCTGTTGTTTTTGTTGGTAATTTACAATAAGTAAAAACTTATTGTAAATTAACAACAAAATGAGAATCATCCGATGTAAACAAAATCATTTCAAATGTGCCGTTTACCCGTTTTGACAATACGCGAGTATGTTAACAAACTTCTAATGTACCTTTTCCCCACATTTCTAGTGATTAATTCACATTCAACGACTATTGTTTATCTCATCTCCTACCAAGTTGTTGGTAATCTAACATAAACAGGTGATTTGAGATGGCTCCAGAGGAAAAGATTTAATGGACTAGGTCCGGAGAACGTGCAGGCTACTCAGTGAATTCTCTACATCGATTTGAAAAAGTAGTAGTTGAAAGCTAAAAGTGTTGTGGTAACTGCCCGTTGTGCTGGAATGCAAGAATAATTTGATTATTCAATAAATCCAAGAATGCAAGAATAATTTGATTATTCAATAAATCCAAGAATGCAAGAATAATTTGATTATTCAATAAATCCAAATACTTTTCCTCATTCAAGTTTCCGTCTATAAAAATATAGCATAAGCCTGTTTTTTATAATTCCCATTCAAACATTCAACTTTTGTGGGCGTTGAATGTGGGCTTTATAAATCCAGTGAGGATTTTCATTTGCCCAATACCTTGAATTATGGCAACTAACTGCGAAAATACCTATCAAGTTAGTGCCACACATGTTCATCTACATTTCGAATTTCCATCATTCTTTCGCGAAAGCCCAGCCATTGGTCAGTATCATCCAGCACACAGCCTATAATTCCATGGCATGATCTCTAGGTTCGATAGCATTTCATGGCCCACGCTCAAGTCTAAGCGACTATTTCCTGTGGAGCTCAAAGCTCAAGTCTACAAACACCGACCCAACAACCTACAAACTTTGAAAGACACAATACGCCTGCAAATATGCCGCATACCAGGAAGAAAGCTTCAGAGAATGCGGAACTTCAATATCCAGTTGCAGCAGTGCGTTGACAATGAGAGACATCATTTGCTGAATATTTTGTTTGAAACTTGATGAAATACATTTCCATTGGTTTTCTGGAAGAAAGAAAGAAATTTGTTCTCCCTTTTCTAAGGTCTTCAATTTTCAAAGTTACGGGTGATTCTCTGCACTACCCTTTACATTGTTTTGAACATGTCCAATTACAATACTGCAAAATATAAGATTTTAATGCATAATTATTATCGGTTATCTAAATATAATATTCTCCGCTTACTTACAGAGCGATCAAATTACAACAGCCTGTTACTTTTCAAAATGGTACGAGTTAGATGCTTCCTCACGAAAATCTCTGATACTCATAATGGAACGAGCGAAACGCCCTCTAACTATCCGTTTATACAATTATATACTGCTTAACTTGGATTCTTTAGGCGCTGTAAGTATATCGTATACTTTTTCAATAATAATAGTTACTTGAATTGTTGTAGATCTATCGTTGGTCATACTCGATTTTCGCATTAATGAAAGCAAGCTCTATGTAACGCAGGATACAGCAGACAACGCCAGTTGGATATAACATTTTGCGAGCTTACAAATACAACCTAGGAATTTAGAAAATGAGCAAACTGTCTAAAATAAACAATATAATTAATTCATTATACACACAAATGTATTATATACAAGTAGCGAATAATTATTAAGTACTTTAAGCTAACAAATGCTTTGTTACTTTTTCGTTTACTTTCCGATAGAATCACTTTCATAACAGTCCGCGTATAACTGTTTAATTACATATACCTATTTGACATTCATGCCTTTGTGTAGCTGAAGTAGTAGGCAATTGATTATAAGACCTTAGTCAAACGTATACCGTGTGCCCACCGTCGTCCTGCGGATTGAAAACCATACTACAAAGAAAAACATAAACAATTTATTGCGTATGAACATTTGCTTTAAAGAACACAGAAATAGTATCATCCGTAATTTGTGTAATTTTTGTGAAGCATCAGGTAATATCACTGATAATTTTCGGTGACACCTTTCATCACAACTCCATAATTAGCAGGAAAAAATGGATGATTATAAATCTTAAAAATGTTGTATAACGAAATAAATATGATTCGATAAAAATTAAAATTGTGAACTCAGCAACAACAAAACCATGAAAAGTATGAATCCGAATGAAATCTGAAAGAAATTAAGAATTATTCAAATGCTCGAGTAAACCTTCCTATTCAAATGAAGAGTAACGCAACCGGTTATAAAAGTTTCGACGGATATTTGTTAACTTTTCCGGGGTAGCACAGTTGCTGATTTCATTAATTTTCGCGCGTAATTGCTTCCGATTTAATGGACGTTGATCGTCGTGTAGAATTATTTAAAAAGGGCCATAACAAGAAATCATTTACGGCTAAATTGGGAGATCGTGGTGGCCCCTTAATAGGACCTGAATTACCTATCCATCTATTTTCGATAACAGCATTTAAAATGTCCATAACAGAATGCGTGTTGTGCGCAAGGCAACGGTCCTCTTGAAACCAAATGTCATCGATATTAAATCGCTCCCTTACAGCCGGAATAATAATGATAATTGAAATGTAGATTTTTGCGCGCCCAATACCGATAAATTGCCTGGTTATGATGCCGGTGCACGTAGAATGATTTTTCACAACATATCGATAGGTATTAGTAAAGGGGTCAAGGCACGAACATATATTTCAAGAGCAATCCAAAAGATAAACCGGACGTGGAGGGAAGGTCAGGAATTTATAAAATTGCATGCAGTGACTGTGACAAAATCTATTGGTCAAATGGAAAGAGCGATAAGCGCCAGATTCAAGGAACACATCAGGTCTTATCGATTTGGTGGAATAGAATCATCAAGTCAAAATCTGAAATTGATTAAGAACGTAACTTTACTGCGGGGATTAGACAGTTGCGAAACTATTTACATAAAAAGCAACACAAATTTCATGAATAGAGAGAACGGGTCGTTGTTATACTCAATTCCGTTTGATTTATTAGGATATGGCATAGACATGTTTCATGTTTCGTACTACAATGACAAAACTTTTGTGTTGTTTGATAACGACTTCACGTTACAACTCATACTTGCCAAATTATTAATTACTTGTAGCTATGACTATTAGTTCTATGGAGTAGTATTTTTGTGAATATCCTGAATGATACAGACAGAAGAATCAAGTCAGCCATAAAAAATGAACTGCTTTGGCTATGTGTCGACGAAACTACCAATTGTAAAAGGTAATCTATTATGCATGTTATAGTATGTATACCAGTGCCTTCTAAACCTGCAATATTATTAGCGAGCAAAAGTATAGTAAATTGTACAGCTAAAACAATTACAAAGGTGGTGCACGATACTTTAAAGCAATTTGAAGTCTCACTAACTCAAGTTCATGAGGGATGGCGCTAGGACAATACTTAATACAGCCCGTGCTCTTAAAGATGGTGGGAGGCTTGTACACGTAACATATAACATGTAATGTTCATGGTCTACATACCAGGTGTGTCGGTAATTCTTTTCCGGTTTTTTCGCTAAAGAAAACACGTTACTTAGAATGGATAGTTAAAATTTATTTATTCAAAGTATTGGCCATTTGATTCTATACATTTTGTCCATCTCTCAGGCAATTTATGAATGCCATTCCAAAAGAACAGTTCCTCCTTTGAGCTAAACCATTCATCGAGCCATTTTTTAACTTCTTCGAAATCGGCGAAGTGCTGCTCTGCAAGCGCGTGCCCCATCGATGCGAAAAGGTGGTAGTCGGATGGAGCCAGGTCTGGAGAGTACGGCGGGTGCGATAAAACTTCCCATCCAAGTGATTTCAACATTTCTTTGACTGGTTTTGCTGTATGAGACGGCGCGTTGTCATGTTGCAAAATCACTTTATCATGTCTTTCAGCGTATTGTGGACGTTTTTCGATCAATGCACAGTTCAAATTGATCATTTGTTGTCGGTAGCGATCACTATTAACTGTTTCTCCCGGTTTCAACAGTTCATAATATACGACACCAATCTGGTCCCACCAGACACAGAGCATGGTCTTGCGACCAAAGCGATTTGGCCTTGCAGTCGATGGGCCAGCTTCGCCAGGTGATAACCATGATTTTTTTCGCTTGGGATTTTCGAAATAAATCCATTTTTCATCACCCGTTACTATTCGATGCAGAAATGACTTCCTTTCATACCTTTGAAGCAGAATTTCACTAACGATTTTTCGATTTTCCATTTGTCTGTCATTCAATTCATGTGGCACCCATCTCCCCATCTTTTGGATCTTTCCCATAGCTTGTAATCGTTCACAAATTGCTACTCGGCCCACATTCAACTTTTCTGCTAATTGTTTTTGAGTTTGTGTTGAGTCTTCATCCAATAGCTCCTGCAATTCCGCGTCTTCAAACGTTTTCGGCCTACCAGGACGTTCTTTATCTTGAACGTTGAAATCACCACATTTGAATTGTCGAAACCACGTTTCACATGTTCTTATGGTTGGAGCATGCTCACCGTAAGTCTCTACTAGCAAACGATGACTTTCAGCGGCTTTTTTCTTTTGATGAAACAAGAAAAGTAATGCGTGCCGCAAATGCACGTTTTCAGGCACAAAACTCGACATTTTCAAAAAATTATAAATCTATAACGCTGTTATTTTGGCGGAACGTAACTTGTGTAGTTTTAAGGTTAATGTCAGTAGAATAAAATTACATATGTATCAAATCATAACATTTCATACTTATGGCCAGTGACATCTGCCGGAAAAACCGGAAAGGAATTACCGACACACCTGGTATTGTGACACAAACTATTAGAGATTCTTATCCAAAAGTAGATGCACTAATAGCAAGTACGAAAAAGGTGTTTCTTAAATCTTCTAAGCATATTCGACAAATTAACGTACAGTGGCTCGGTGTTCCCCAACCACCACAGCCGATTGTTACACGTTGAAGAACTTGGTTGAAGACAGTTTCTTATTATTCAAAATATTATCAAGAAATCAAATCAGTGATCCCCGAACTTAATACTAATGAAGGAGCAGCTATTAAGGAAACTCAGAAACGATTCCATGATACTTGATGTAAAAACTATTCATGAAAATTAGGCTGGTTTACTTGACACAATAGAACAATTACAAAATACTTCGTTGTCACTAACGGCGTCAGTGCAAATAGTGAACGATGTGCACTCATTACTATGTACTATAAGTGTCATAAAAAAATAAGAGTGTAATAGAAAAATTCGAGAGTATTATAAACAAAGATTTTAATTTTACTAGATTAAGACAAATTTGTGATAGTTCATCTGTAGATCTCTTATCTATTTATAAAGATTATTTCAAGTAAGCGTGTCTGACATCAGTGGATGTCAAACGGTCTTTTTCAAGATATAAAGACATTTTAACATCACGACGAACATCTTTTGCCGGAAATATACTTAGTGCCGCAAAGTTCTTGTACCAGTCGCCCAGTTTGTCACAACGTCGCTTCTACCTCATCTAATGCTCGATAATAATCAGGTAACGCCGCTTAAGATGGTAAGTGATTTTTACAATTATTAGCGATTATTTATTGTATTATATACATTCTTCTATTATAATTACTAACAATAACATAACAATACTTCTACCTATAGATATTAATTTCATTATCAATTTATAATACGCACACAAATAGCACGCAAATATATTACGGGGTCATAGACAAAACCGACTGACCTATTCGATTCTCTATGCCCGGCGACGCTGGTATAAGTGGAATAATATCAGGTCTAGTCAGGTCACTTTGACAACAAATGATGAGAAATATATGTATGTTGTTGTATTCCTCTCAACACAATTCGGGTTTAAAAAAAAAACAGCAGGGCAGCTTTTACTTGTGTACTCCGTGACACAATAGAATTATAATAACATGTAATTATTATAAAGATTACTTTTAGAACAATTTTAGAATTAACATAGAATTCTAATATAAACTTTCGGTAGTTAAACGAGCAGAGTAACGACTTACGTGCGAGAGTGATTTCTTAATACTTTATTGAGGCTCGAGCGCGAACCCCTTTTATATGTTTCAAATGTGCTGACTAAGATATCTGTCTACTTTGTATACTTTTACTATTATTAAGAGTTACAACAATGTACATACTTCTATCTACGTATCAATGGCGAACGGAATATGTCTTTTGTATCACATCGTTATATGAAAGTTTCATTAACACCATATACATAGAAAATTATAATATATTTACGTAATCCTCTTACTCTGTGTGAGTAATTTCCATTTATCTGAATATAATATCTTTTTGTTAGAGGTATATATAGCATCTGTATCATCGGACACTATCCTTTGTCAGTTAGTTACTTTAATCGCATTAAGACTAGCTTAATAAATGTTTTCTTTGCAGATTTACATTTTCATCAACCCATATAATAATAATAATGATAGCAAGGACTGTGGCGTAGTATGGTAAACAACACATAAGTATCGGCACCCTCCGCACCACACAATTTTAATTTATTATATAGTAATATAATAATTAGTCCGGGACGGCCGTTTTGAGTAGACGAATGGTCCTCATCATCACCCGATAATTGAATGATGTGAGAAACTTTTAAAACTAAACATGCATGTACTATCCCTACTTCCTAGAAAAGATATTCTTTAGAAGTGCCTATTCCTACCCCATGTACGCCTTGAAACTACGACATGCGAAAAAATAGCACGCATGTACTATCACTTTTTCCGAGAAAAAATATTGTTTACAAGTGCCTATTCTACCCTCTACACGCCTTAAAACTACGACTTGCGAAAAACACAGACAGATAGACGGGAAAGCCTATTTTATAACTCAAAATAAAAACAAGTGCCAGCTTACTGCAAAAAGTCAAGGACAGAGTACGACAACGGTCCGTTTTCTCTGTTCATCAGATTTTTATTACTTTTTATGTATATACCGTCTCGTACGCGTCTAATTCTCGCGGTGAAGTTACATTCTTAATCAGTGTCAAGTTTTCTAATTTAATACTATACCCGGTTTCATTTACATTTTGTGGTACACTAGACGCGTCCAATCTGCCGTAGCGATAATTTCTCATATGTTCTTTAAACCTGGTGCCTAGCGCTCTTTTCGTTTGACCAATATAGACTTTGTTACAGTCACCACATGCAATTTTAAAAATTTCCGACCTTTCTTCCATTATCAGTTTATCTTTAGAATTACCCAGAAGGTTTTTAAGTGTATTACGCGAACCTAAGCATACGTTCATATCTTGACCCTTCAAAATCTTACTCACGCCTTTCGATATGCTGTGAAAGGAGAATTTCACGAATTTCTTACTGTTAGTTTCCATCGGGGTTAAGGTTGTGGAATTTCTTACGTAAAGCCTATGTCGGACTCTTTTAAGCATGCGATCGACCTCTATAGAAGAGTAACCGTTACAAATAGCTACGTTTTTTATGAATTTAAGTTCTTTGTTAAATCTACTTCTACTTAAAGGGAATGTAACTATTCTATTAATTAAGAAACTAATCGCGGCCAATTTGTGTTGTCCACAATGGTTAGAATCGTTCATGATGTACCTCATTAGTGTTGATTTCCTTTCTATAGATGTCAATTTCCAGTTTATTATTATTTTTAATCACTAAACTATCTAGGAACGGAAGTTGATTGTTCACGTCTTCTTCTACTGTGAATTTAATAGTTTCAAATTTTGAGTTGAGGGTTGCGAGGAAATCCGGAATATTACTTTTCTTAGTATCAAAAACCGCGAAAATATCATCTACGTACCTAAGCCAAATTTTAGGAAAATATGCGGTATCCATTCTCATACATGTTTCAAATTTGCTAATGAACAAGTTGGCTATGAAGGGAGACAGGGGGTTGCCCATTTCTGTACCTTCTAATTGTTCATAGTACCTGCCCTCTACTTGAAAGCAATTTTGCTCCATGCAGGGTGAAGTTAATCTCTTATAATCTGCTATTTTGGCATCTTCAATATTGCTGAGCTTTAGGAGCTCAACCAAATACTCTACGGTTCCAGGGATCGGTACACTGGGGAAGAGTGAACAAACATCGAACGATACTAAAATTTCCCTATCTTCTAATTTAACATTGTTTACTTTATTTACAAAATCTAATGAATCTTCTGATTGTGATACTGAAACTAAAGTGCCCAGCTTCGTATAGTTTTGGTGTGTTTAACGCTGATAGCTTATCGTGAATAACGAAATGCGTTTCTCGACGTTTTTTCAATTACACTATTTCTGATATTTATTTAGCGCTGCTAATAATGCGCTAAAAATAAGAGGATAGAATAAAATAAAGATTGATATTTTTATTTCTTGTCTGTTACTGTGCAATTACAACTGTATTGCCTTCAAAAACAGGTAATAGAACAAACAAATACAAAGGAAAATAAAATAATAAATGAAATAAAATATCGTGCCTGAGCAATATATGCCACATGACAAATGAAAAATGCGTACGGAGTGGATTAGCTTTAGGCGCAGCCATATATTTAACCGATCACTTACTGATCGCGCACTTCATCATATTATTGTACGGTCTGTTCAAATTTTACAGCTTCTGTCTTTATTACAACATAGTTAATGACGATATACAAATTATACCGATTTTCTTAACTGTGAACGAAATACGGATAAACCTGTATATTACATGAAGCGAGCTCCAATTACAGGCGGTAGGAGTAAGAGTAGGAGAGAGTTGATTGTTAGGACGGTATGTAAGTTATTACGTCCATTATATGTATATATAAGCTTTGACATTATTAGAAGCTTCAGTTTTCTTTTCTTAAACACATAGGGAAAAAGATCGCTATATATACATATTAAAAACATCTGAATGGCGAAAGTAAATTGTTTAAAAACTTTAAAAGCGCCAAGTTATATCCTGTCTAAGAATGGTATCATGTTTACAAAAGGTATCACTACATCCGATGTGATTAAGATAGTGTTAAATTGCTTATTCGAGATTACTGTTGTGATACTTATAATTGTAAACATCAAAAACGCATTACATGAAAACAATGTTAGATTAACAAATTGGATGACGTGTATATTGCTTCCTATGACGAATTATATCGCCAGAAGACTCACACTTTTGATTAATAAGGAGTGTTTTCGGTCTTTGTTGGATGATTTAAAATCGGATGTATTCAATAATCATAGTGAAAAACTCAATCAGCACATCCAAGATGTGAATAGAATATCGTCGATGATGTTTAAATATTTCGCGGTTACAATGACAATTGTCGTTACGGCGTATAGCATTTTGCCTCTTATCGCAAACACCAGAGCAATGTTAATACCACCACCATTTGAATCGGATCAACTTGAAGTCATTTACAAGTACTTACATATTGCAATGTGCCTTTACTTGGCTCTCAACACAACTTCTTTCGATATACTTTATCTGACCATACTGGGTCTCGATGTTGCACAAATGAAAGTATTATCAGAGCGTTTAACCAACTTATTGGAAGAGGCAGAGCAGACCAAAACACTGAAAATTTTCAATAATTCTGAAAATATACATTTAATAACTGAAAATATTTTAAAGGAATGTATTGCACTGCATTATGTGATTATTGAGTAAGTAATTTCCTTTTCCATTATTATCTATACGCTAATTTTAAGTTAAAGAACGAAGTTATGAATGCAACGTAAACGCTTGAGAATTTCAATCGAAAACATAATCTTTGAGTACTTGAATAACTGAGTATTAAAAGAATTTCTTTTAGGTTCACGAATAAGATTAATGTTTTGCTAGGATTTCCCTTGTTTGTGCAATATACCAGTGGATGTATAGTTATTTGTAACACCATTCTACAGTTAACAATAATGGTAAGGGTGTATGTAATACATTGTAACAGTATTGTTTCTAACAGCTTATTGTATTCATTTTTCTTAGCACATTTTACTCTATTGGATTGAAATATAGGAAAACCTAGTTCCTTTAGGAACGTGTGTACCATTTTTCGTTTTATTTTGTACTTGTTCCCGTTTTTATTGCAGATGCAAGAGAAGATTTCGAACAAAAGTTATATGTTTTTCCTACCGAGTAAAGCAATTAAAACTATGAAAATTATTTGAATCGCATCTAGAGGACACGCCCGAGAAAATATATATTTGTGTTTTTCAATGGGACGCCTATATATATTTTTTCTGGATAGCTCTTCATTTCTTAATTCCAAATATACAACGTTATGTAAGACTGTTTTAAATAATTATCGACTCATTTTACAAAAAATCATAAAAAATATTATCAGTAGGAGACAGATGCAAAAACAAACATATTTGACAAAAACTTATCGACTACTTAATTTAAATTTAAATAAACTGCTCAAAGTGAGGTCCACTATTGTCTATGCACAACTGATAATATCATCTTCTAAAGTTTTGCATGCCATTAGAAATGCAATTATGATTTCTCTCACTCAAATTATCAATGTCTTCCTGAATTTTCTCTTTGACAGCGTTAATGCTTGCATTAGAAATTCACATTTTCCTTCAAGAGCACTCATAAGGAACAATCTAATAGTCTTGGCGTTGCTAATCCAAACGGAAAATTGACTGTTTAAATGCTCTCGAATCGCTAAAACATTATGCGGTGGTGCTTCATTTTGCTGCCATCCATGTCGTCTAATTGATATCTTAAGACGGTTTGCAGAAAGTCACCTATCAGTACAACAACTGTTCGCAAATGTTAATATGAAATTAAATCTAAAATAAATTTAGGATTGGCCCAATTATTTAGCGAAATGTGCTGAGAAGTATAAAATAGAGCAACGTTGTATTTATATGATGCACTACATTTGTTTTTGTTCGTGATCACAACTTTTATTTGGAACTTCTTTTTGTGTCAATACAATAGTAATGGAAATTGTGTAAAGCGATCAAAGTAAAATGAAAAACCCTGTGTCGCTGGATTAACGCTTGGATAGTCAAGACAGACAGAAAATTATTAACTTTAAATAGAACTATTCTGATCTTGTAAAAACGCTTACATAATAAGTACTAACATATTTTATTAGTCTGAGCATTGTTTTTTAACAACATCGTATCCACTACACTATTTGAAAAAATTCGATTTTTGTAAATTTCCAAGATCTACTTAATTTTTCAGCAGGGCTTAGCCCCAAAAGATGAAATTTCAACTGAATAATTTCCTGTCTATCCGTCAGGCGAACTGTGTACCACCCTGCATCGCAGTATTGTACATCCCAAAATTTTTAATATTTTCGTATAACAGCATATTAAATAGACCACATTGCAAATGAAAACATCTTATTTTTCTTCTTTAGGGAAATAATGACGTCGGGCATTTAATGGGCCTTACCGGTTACTCCAGTATTGTACTCGTTGAAATGGCAGCATACCATTGGATGGCTAATGAAACCATATCTGAAGTAGGTTTATCATCAGTTTAACACATTATTTAGTTAATATGTGAATTTTCATAATCGACTACATTTAAGTGGTTCGAAACATTCTTAATGATTTTATCATATTTCCAGAGTAGTTAGTTGAGCTTAATATTTTAAGTCTAATTCACTCATATGGGTCTGTGCATCGAGCGTGCCCCAACCATGTTGTGTCGTGATGGCAATTCGCACATATACAACTATGTCGTTTCACTCTCATCTTCATATTTTCTTTTCCTTAAAGCAACAAACAAAATTGTTACATAAATCAATAAATTTATTACAACAATAAGCTACTTTATCAAGTTGAAAATGTTTACTAATATAATAAATACCTGTTTATTAACTACTTTCTGAAAAGCGACGCAAATTTTAGGGATTTTGCATTAGACATTAATAAATGTATTCTTTATATCAATAAATTCGTTTATTGTATATGATGTTATATAGGAAAGTATGTGTTCAGCAACAGAATAAACAGCTATTTATTAAAATGATAAATTTATTCGTTGAACCAATTTTTATAAAAAAAATTGTTACATTGGCGTACTCTTTTATTGTATTTACCTACCTTTTTCGCTTAGTGTAGGATCGAAAACAACACGGTCGTAATGGACGACAACCGTGCATATCACCATTGGTGGGAATGCAAAATAATCGTAATAAATCGTGAATAAATAACACAGTCAGTGCAGAGTCCTATATGTGTAAATTAAGCTTTAACAAACTGAAAGAAGATTCAAATTATACTCCATTATTAGTGTGTACAATACTTTAAGCTATCATCCTATTGTTTCAATTTTTAGAGTGGCAAAATCGTACAATCATGTTACCTTTCAAATTGGTACGAGATGGACACAAGATGTAAAAAGTACTTCTTCTTGCTAATGGAGAGAGCACAAAGACCTTTAGTTATACAATTATACAACTTTATAGATATTTCTTTGGAATCGTTGGGCGTGGTAAATATATATAATTAATTGCAAAGAGTTCTTAAAAAGACAAGATATTTTTAAGGTAGTAAGATGGTCATATTCAGTATTCGCATTAATAAGAGCAAGATACAATTAATGCGGCCTACTATTACCGAATAACTTTTCTAGAGTAGTTCAAGAAAATAAAGAATTTGCTGTGGCGCAACCGAACAAGGCAGGAACATCAAGTATTATTAATATTCTGGTGTTAATCTTTCAGAATTACAAAAAATAAAAGATTCAAATGTAATTTTAAATACAGGTAGAGAGACATAACTTTGAGGACTAGTACCTTAATTATAAGTATTTATTTTATTTGCATTATGTTGTAGCTTTCTATTACTGTATACTGGGTGGTTAAATTTCGAAATATATTTTGCAGATAACTTGTTTTCGTTGCGCAGATAAAATTCAAAATTCTTTCATACTTTAAAACACACTATCCCCGTATCACATTTGTTTTAAAAAAATCTGAGAAAATAGAACACACTCTACGACAGACAAGCAAACGTAGTCAACTGTCCCATTTGGATTTTGTTGAAACTTTGAGGGAATGTAATACACCGAAAAATATTGTAGGTTTTTTCTTTGTTCCTCTTTTCGAATTAAGGGGATGTAATTGTGGTTCAAAGTTAGTCCCCGAAAACACATTTTTTGCTATATTTCAAGAACAAGGCGAAATATCGAATTCATTTAAAACTATGTTCATTACATTTTAGATGAGAAAAGAATCAGTGACGTGACCATGGGATTAAAAACGATCTCACTTTCTTTTCGCCGCCACTCACAGATATTATCGATTTTTTTCCTCTTCATATCTTTAAACTACACAAAAAATAAGAGTTACCTGTTTTCAAATATTTCTCTTAATTTTTGGGGAGTTATCCATAGTTCAATGAATTCCCCCAAAACCTATTTTTCTCTATATTTTAAGAATTAATTTTATATGCCATTGTATTTTAAGTAAAAACTCCTTGTTATGGCCTTTATGATATTAATTATGTTGCAATATACAAATATTAATATGAAATATACATATATATCAATGTCCTATTTCTATAAATTTTAGCAACTGTTCGCTTAAAGGAGAAAATCTTGGCTGCACCTACTAAGATTAAATAATTTGGAGATCAGAAGTTCTGAATGAAAACTTATTTGATGTCGTAGCGACGATCGACACTTTCCTTCAGTGTCCGATTTCAGCAGACGATATAGATGTGGTACATTATGTTCCTAGTTTTTCTGATAGACCAAAACAACAACATAAAAACGTCGTCACATGCCGTAAGATGGATTAACTAGGCTTTTTAGAAAGTCCTCTACGATTACAGGGATCAGCGTGCCTAATGTTTCCTCTGGCCTATTTATCAATGAACACTTAACCAAAGAACGTCATTAATTTGGAGAATCTGAAACGAAGCAAAAACCAAAAATATCAAATATGTTTGGATACGAAACGGCTCAATCTTCGCTTGCAAGGATGATAGATCTAGAGTTTTGTTGATCACATTCAAGGCCGATGTTGATATACTAAAATAAATTTCTCTGACTTGTTTGCTTCATTTCCAGTGCCGCGTTTTGATTGCTTTCTTGTAATGGATAACTCTACATTTTTGGGTATTTACTATCAGAATGTGCGCGGTTTGCAAAGCACGTCAAATATAATTTCACTTCAAACGCCGGAGTGCGAATTTAATATTTTCTGACGGAAACGTGGCTCAAAGACCCTAGCTTAGACCACGAGCTCTTTAGTAATAAATACACCGTTTCTAGATTCCAAAAAATGACAGAGGCTGTGCTCTCATCGCCTGTTCCTCAGATTCTCCTACAATACAACAAAGAGATTGGCGCTCACGAGGACCTACGAGTTTCTGCTCAGCTGAGTAATAACCTAGTGTTCTGTTTCCGCCATGAGATATAATCAATCCGAACGATTTGTTTTTAATTTGTGGAGATTTTAATTTGCCCAATGTTCATTGGCTTACGTAGAATAATGGCCACCTTGCGCCTTCTCGTTACTCTAATGAAATTAGCACTATATTTGTCGCCGGATACACCGGAAACGCCGATAACGACAAAAGTTCAAAAAAAGAAAACAAAAACCAACTTATGTAGTTTAAAACCGCTACTCTGTCGTTTAAAAGTTAGTTTGGAAAAGTGGGAATACCAATGATCTCGAGATTTGTAACTATATAAACCTAAAGCTGAACTACTAGATTCTCTATATCTTTCATTCTTCTATATCAATGGAATCTCTTGGCCTGAAATACAAAAGTTGCCGTTTATCGATCATTCTCAAGATTTCACGGAACAAAATGAATTCTGCTATTGATGCAGATTATTGCCATGATGTTATTGGAGTTTTTCAAACTACCTCTGAAGCTTTTGCATACTCGAAATTGGAAGACATATATTTCCATTGCTTACACCAAACACGCTGCATTTTGGAGGATAGTTTCATCTTAGGATAAGACATACGTACTTATATGAAATTTAAGCGGTTATCAATTAATTGAAGGGTCTATATTGATTTTCTAGCGGACATAACGCCACAAGAAATAAGGGTAACAGATCGAGATAAACATAAACAAATAGCTTTTTGAAACTATATGTCCCCATACTTTTCACTACAATTACGAAGACATTACAGAATAAAAATGAAAACTAAACTGTTATTCGGTGTCGCTTGTTCTGGTTTAAAAACTTTGTCAACAGAAATGAAAATCGAGGTTAACTCTTAACTAGATAAGCATGTGACAATACGAACATCTCAAAAAAATACAATAATTCAGTAGATTAGACAAATAAAAACAATGTTAGATTGGATGACATGTGTATTGCTTTCTATGGCGAACTATATTGCTAGAAGGCTCACAATTTTGGTTAAAATTTGATATTCTTAATGCGCACAATGGGAAACTCAATCGACACATCCAAAAAGTAAATAGAGTATCATCGGTGATGTTTAAATATTTCGCAATTACAATGACAACTGCGCTTAGAGTGTTATGCAATTATTGAATAAGTAGTTTAGTGTCATTTCGTTTTTCTTTTTCAAGAGATTCGTTATTTGGTAAGTACGAACGTTTGTGTTCCAGTGCCTCAGGGATCCCTTTTGGGTCCCCTGCTATTCTCCCTCTTCGTCAACGATCTCCCACAGCACATGTCAGGTCAGGTTGTGCAATATGCTGATGACACCACACTTTTATGCAGAGGCTTAAATGATCAAAAGCTGGAAGCAAAAGGTCGTGTAATGTTATCTGAAACTATCACATGGTTTGCGTTGAACAAACGTCGTCTGAAGAAAAAACCGTTCAATTACCTTTTACATCTAAGCGAAATAGGACACCTACAAGCGCCAGATCAGCAAAACTACTAGGAGTATTCTTGGACACTAGACTAACCTGAAGAGCTGAAATCGATGCTCTCTCTTTCTTCTCTCTTTTTTTCTTTTGCACTGTATGTCATACGGAGAATTCGTTCAATTACCAATAAAGAAGCAGCAGTAGTTACATATCACGCACCTTTTCACTGTTGAATGGGCTACAGCAGTCAATTATGGCGCGAATCTGCACATGCGAATGATATCTTTATAGTACAGAAAATAGCCTTGCGTGCACTGTAGACAGCTATTTATAAAAAACAAGATTATGTCTCTTCCATCAGCATATATCTATAAACAGCTAGTTTACGCCAGACTGCAGCTTTCATCCTGAAAGAAAAAGGAAGAGGGCATGTCTCTCCAGCTGCGATCTAAACAACAGGTATTCCTTCCTTACTATAGACTGGCAACAACCGTAGTGAAAACTAGACATTTGGAACTGTTGAACACGCTCCCGCTTCGTGGATCGAGAAAGAATTTCCAAAATTTAAGACACAAATAAAGAGATGTTTTTTAGAAAACTGTTTCTATACGGTGGCGGAATTCCTACAAAACATCAAATCAGTCAGAGACAATTGACATAATATTACATCGACATCACGCATACACATATTATCGCACATATCAGAGAAACACGAATACATAAGCAAACACGCACACTCACACAAACATGCGTCATCCACACAAAAACACACACACTTACAACAAACACATACAAACAAATTTTGTTTTGACGTTACTACTATATATGTTGTATATTGCTGGTAAAATGAAGTTTATTAGTATTACTATTATTTGAAGAATTCTACGGAAAATACCTTTAAACAATTAGATGCTTGAATATATATAGTATTCCTTGTAGATTCACGAGAAAAATAAATGTTTTGCTAGGATTTCCCTTGTTTGTACAATACACGAGTGGGTGGATCATTATTTGTAATACCATCTTACAGTTAACAATAATGGTAAGGCTGTATGCAGTAGATTGTAGTCAACTTTCCAAACGAAAACAAATTACCAAAACCGATTAGCTTCCCAAAAACGTCAAACCATTCAGATGTTCTATTTAAAATAATAAACTTGACGTCTCTTCCGGTGACGCCGAAAATGCAATTGAACTACCGATAACGGCAAAAGTTAATTCGTAAAAAATAAAAATAGAAATCAACCTATTTTTTTTCAACGCTAGCTTCTGTCGTTCAAAAGTTAGTATGGGGAGAGTAGAGATACTTTAGGACTTCACTGAAAAATGAAATCTGATAAACCACATTTGATATCCTAGAATAATATTAATGATCTTGAGATTTGCAACTCTATACATCTAAAGGCGAATTACTTTCTTTCTTCTATACCAATGGAATCTCTTGGTTTCAAACATAAAAACTACCGTTTACTAATGCAAAAGTGATCCGCTATCTGGAGATCTGCAGAACAACGCGAATTCTACTGATATAATTAAATTTTTCAAAATATCTTTTAGAGTTTTACATACTGGAAATCAGAAGACATCTACTTCAATTGCCTATTTTGTGAAATGTAAAGTCTTATGAAACAACAAATTTACTAAGACTTACTAAGTATCAAGAATACTCTTGTTTTTGACGTTAAAAATGCGTGGCCGGTTAGAGATGAATTTATTTCCCGTAGTTTCACCAAAATACATGATTTCTTTTTAACTTTGTATAAGCACCTGAGCAATAAACTATCGAAATTATCCCAAAGGTGAGATGAATTGAATTGAGACATCCCAAAATGGAATAACATACAGAATGTTCCATTTATAAGGCCAACTTTTATCGTATCGTTTTTAGCTTAAACTTAACACGCTGCATCCTTGGGCATAAATTCATGTTGTACAAAATTTTGCTCCAAATACTTTTTATTTGAAAACTAAACTGTAAACATTCGAAAATAAATTGCACGCAAGATGTATGCGATTCGTGCGAACAAAGAATAATACTATATTATTTATATAAAATTGGACGGTTATTAATGAAAGAAAGAGTAGATACGTTTATATTAACTTGAAATAAATCTTGGGGCGGACTTCATGCCACCGGATTTTTTAAATATAAAGGTAACAGATTAAAATAAACATAAAGTTTACATAACATAACATAAAGTACAAGAAGTTCTCTGCCTTTAACGTTTAACGTTACGTAATAATGAGGATGTTCCATTTTCTTTAACTATAAACGAAATACGAAAAATAAAGACTGCATATCAGCGCACTTGCACATATAATAAGCGGCAATTAGAGGCAGTTGGAGTGGGAGAAAATTGATTGTTGGGACAGCATATACATTATATGAATATATAAGGTTTGACATTAGTAAATACTTTAGTTTTCTTTTATTGCACACATACAGAAGAAGGCACATACAAGTATATTTTAATGGCGAAAGTAAATTGTATAGAAACTCTGAAAGCACCAAGTTATATTCTATCTAAGAATGGAATTCTCTTTACAAAAAGTATCACTTTATCAGACGCTATTAAAATAGCGCTAAATTGCCTATTCGACGTTACTGTCGTTATACTTATAGTTGCAAACATGAAAAATGCAATACAGAAAAACAATGTTAGATTAACAAATTGGATGACATGTGTGTTGCTTCCTATGGCGAACTACATCGCTAGGAGGCTCACACTTTTGATTAATAAGAAGTGTTTATTATCTTTGCTGGGCGATTTAAAATCTGATATTTTTAATAAGCACAATGAGAAACTCAATCGACACATTCAAGAAGTAAATAGAGTGTCATCGGCGATGTTTAAATATTTCGCAATTACAATGACAATCGGCGTTACAGCATTTTGTATTTTACCTCTTGTTACAAACAGCACACTGATGATATTACCGCTGCCATTTGAATGGCCGCCGCTCATAACCATTTACAAGTACTTACATATTGTAATTGGCCTTTACCTAGCTATCAATACTGCTTCTTTTGATATATTCTACTTGACCATACTAGGGCTTGATGTTGCGCAATTGAAGGTTCTAGGAGAGCGTTTAACAAATTTATTAGAAATAGCAAATGAAGGAATACCGCAGAAAATAGTGAATAGCTCCAGAAACATAAATTTAATAATCGAAAATATCTTGAAGGAATGCGTTGACCTGCACCATGTAATTATTGAGTAAGTAGTTTCGTACCAATTTCGTTTTTCTTTATTTTCGTTATTTGTAAATGTGAACGAAGGATTTCCACAGAAAATTATTAAACATAACTTTCAGCAATTAAATGGATGAGTACTAGAAGTGTTTTTTTCAGATTCACAAGAAAAATCAATGTTTTGCTAGGGTTTCCCTTATTTATACAATACACGAGTGGGTGTGTCGTTATTTGTAATGCCATCTTACAGTTAACCATAATGGTAAGGATGTACGCAATAGATTGTAATAATATTGTTAACAACTGTTTTCAAGAAAGAGTAGGATAACTTTCTGTAAGAAAATGTAAAATCTTGAGTATTTTAAAACAAGGATATTCAACAGTTCACAGAAAAAATCGTATTTTCCATATTACAAATTGTTAATGGATGTATCATATTTTTCATTTTCAGCGAGATACGGACGTCGCCAACATAATAGGTATTAGCTGTTACTCAAGTATAGTGCTCGTTGAAATGGCGGCATACCACTGGATAGCTAATGAAATAATTTCTAACGTAAGTTTGTGACGAGATAATTAGCACTTTATCATATTATTTACAATAGCAATAATGGTAAGAATGTTTATTGTTTACTGGAGCTACAAAGAGGCATGAGATAAGTCAAAACATCGATCAAATAGCTCGAAAATAACAAAATGCCCTTAAACCTATTTCCACAAAGGAGACAATATTTAACAACAATCAGAATGGATAAATAGCTTCTGAGTGCCTTTTCGAAATTTCTAATAGTTGCAGTGTTTTTAATATATTGGAGAGTGATGGTATAATTTCGATCCCATCTAATAAGGTACTTTTTAAACCATTTCGACTCTAGGTATGAGAAAGCAATGCCTTTCAACAAACTGACTATTATAGTTGAGTGTAGGCTTTCACGACCGTAATCCATAGTAGAAATGTCTTTCGGGTGTTGTCGCGTTGTTAATATTTTACTTGACGTTTCGCTGATCATGCTGTTAGCTTCTTCAGAAGATTTCTAAAGACTGTCTAAAGACTTCTAAAGACAGTCTTTAGAAATCTTCTGAAGAAGCTGACAGCATGATCAGCGAAACGTTAAGTCAAATATTAACAACGCGACAACACCCGAAAGACATTTCTACAACTGGCTATTATATTCATGAAAACAATTGGTTAAATTAAAGTTTATTATGTTGTGTTTAACATATAGAAGAACCTCGGGAATGTAGATACTTCATAGGGTTAAAAATTTTTAGTTTTTAATGTATAGTCTCCACAATTCCATTCTATTAACTCTAACTATATTTCATATTGCACTTTTTCTATAAATATTTTGTTTGTAAAAACTAAAAAATATAAAATGAAGCGTAGCAGGTAGAAAACAGCATGGGAAAGAGATTAAAAACGTGTGTTTTCCAATTAAGACGATTCTCAACATATAGTACTAGGAATTTACTTTATTGCACAAGTTGTATAGATTTTTCTTCCACTTTCAACAATAAACTGTAGCTTACTTTACTAGTACCTGGTGTAAAATTTATAGAACAGGCCTTCCCTAAATTGAGATGGAACCTATTCTTCTCATGCCAGTTCTGAAAACTTAGATAGCGTTTCCTCGCACTCCATGATTATTGCTGCCTTAGAATTCGCAAAAGAAAAATAGGTGACATCATCCGCCTATAAAACTATATTGTTTAATAATGTACGTATGACAGTAATTGTTGTGTGAAATCATTTACAAATAGGATGAACGTTAATGGACGAATCATAGCAACTTACGCTGATGCCCTGATATTCAATAATTGGAATACACTCTTGCAAATACGATTTGATCCATTTCTAGTCTCGTCCGCGAATATCATATGAAGAAAGTTGTCAAGAAAAATGGTATGATCCACCATATCAAAAGCTTTACTCAAACCCATGAAAACAACAATACATTTGTTATTCCTATATCCTGCAAAGCTGCTAGGCATTTGTTCTCCGTAAAGCCACGTTGCACTGTCGACAATATATCCTACTTATTTAAGAAACAAATAATCTTATCGTACATCAACTTCTCTAGTACTTCTGAGATTGCTGACGATATTGAAACCGGGCCATAATTTTTCTTGTTTTCTTCTACATTCTTGGAAATACCTAGTCTATAAGGAATATATATTTTGTATATAAGCATTTGAATTTTTATAATCGATTATAATATAGTTGTAGTTCGTTACTTTGTCAATGAATTTGTCACCTCCAATTTGTGAAAAAATAGATATTAAATTTAACTAAAACGACATCATAGTAAGATTGCTCTAGAGATAACAGTAAAACTACTGCAACGGCATCAGAAATATAACACCGGTTCGAGTTATTATTGATATTTTCCGAGATATTTTCCTAACGTTTCAACTTTTAGAGTGGAAAAATCATACAATCGTGTTACCTCTCAAACTGGTACGAGATGAATGCAAGATGTCGAAAATACCTCTTCCTGTTGATGGAAAGAGCGCGAAAACCTTTGATTATACAACTGTACAACTTCATAGACATTTCTTTGAATTCGTTGGGCGTGGTAAATATACACAATTAACTACAAAGTATTCTAAACAAACAAGACATTTTTAGGTGGTAAGATGGTCATATTCAATATTTGCATTAATAAGAGTAAGATACAATTAATCCAACCACTTGGATCGCTTGTGATGTTAATGTCTCAGAATTACAGAGATACAAGTTTCAAATGTAATTTTAGATGGAGGTAGGACCGCTATTACCTAAATCCTTCTTATATTTGCATTATGTTGTAGCTTTCCACTAAGATATAACATTTCATTATAATTATACATCACTTGCAAAATGTTTATATATATGAGGGGTAGATAACTCGGACAAAATAAAAAATGTATTTTGCAGATGATTTGATTTTACTATAAAAGTAAAATTCTACAATTATCTGTATTTTAAAGTATACTACTCCCAGTATCATACTTGCTTTAACGAAAATGTAAATATACATATATACACGTACAGGATGTCTCTCCGGGAACTACATCGACCGTTATAGGCAAGAGTATACATTGGAAAACTTGACAGTACATTAAAACCGTTATATGCTACCGAAATGAAATATTTTTAAAAATCTGGCACTTCCGGTTATACCGGAAGTAGCTATCAACTTTGTTATTTTAAATGGAACATCCTATATATTATTACGTTTTTGAATTCCTAATTCAATTTTAAGGTTCTAATAACGCAATTGATTGATAAAACAACTGCGTTGCTATTTCTTACCATATTTGAAACAATTGTTAAGCGAGTGATACGGAATTTGAAAAATTTGAGATCGGTTTCAAGGGCACGAATTATTTTTGGATAACATTATCTGGATAAATAAAGCCAAATTTACAAGAAATGAGATGCCGAACAAGCACAATTCTCATTACCGAAGCAACTCAAATCCCCGCATATTTAGAACGAAAAATTCAATGTTTCAGCAATGCCGGATTATCATGACTAACTTAGATATCTTCGAAGGTAACTGACATTTTAAAAGCTATAGTATCATTGTCAGACACACTTTTTTTTGTGAGGAAAATTGTGTTGCAATGCACATTTTTGTAAATATTTTGACATTTCTTATGTTTTGTTGCAAGAGCAATTTGATAAAGAAAAGAAAAAGAGGTAGCGTAATTGTCGGACACGCTATATAATGTTTTCGAAATACTAATTCAGTTTCCACGGTCAACAGTTCGGCAAAGTTTCACTTTTCCAAGTAAGAAAAAGTTATAGAACTTCACATGCACTCGTCCATCTGCTAAAAATTGCAAATATTTCAAATACAGTAAGAAATACCAACATAGTTGTTTTATCAAACGTACCTTAAAATTGAATTAGGAATTCGAAAATGTAATAATATGTAGAATGTTCCATTTAAAATAGAAAAGTTGACAGCAGTTTCATGTATAACCGAAAGTATCAGATTCTTTTAATTTCATTTTTTTAATTCAAATATTTTAATTCTATAGTACATATTGGCTTTAGTGTTTTGTCAACTAGCGCACTGATGATATTGGCAATAAAAATCCATTGTTTTCTTCTTTCTCTTCAAAATATTCTAGCAAATTTAATATAAATTGCTGAGCTTGAGGACGTTCTTCCACGAGCAAATATGATGTCGACAATACCGATGTTAGCTAAAAAAAAACTGGTTTTATTACATACTACTACTTATGAATTATTATAAATAAGTACCTAAACGCCATTTGAAAGTCGTAGACAAAGGGATAGATTACAAATATCCAAAAAATAAGATACAACGTTCTTCCAGCATATCCAGTACGACTGTACGTTGCGGGAAAAGATATCTCACTTGTATTTATATATTTTTCTTATATATTGTTGAATACATAGGGCTTACTAAGGCGCATTCTTTGTCGATAGTTACGAACGAATGACATGTTCGCTTTATCGTTTAAAATATATAAACTAAAGGTATTACAAAATGCTTGTCGTTACTAGACACAGAAATTTGTGACACAGGGCATCCATTATGATTAGGCTGTAGTCCTAATCATAATGGATTGGTGAAATTTAGCCAGTTCGCTGACGCAAGCTGTAATAGCCCTTGCATACATTCTACGCATGTTTACGATGCGTACTATGCTTTGTGACCAAGAAACGAGTGTGCACTGCAGTTCAGATGGTTTTAAACGCACCCAGAAGGACCGTCCATCGAGATTTTTCATCGTGGACGGTATCAGTTATAGATAAGCCTGAAGCAGAAACGAGTACTCTCGCAGTAGCGTACAGCTGGGTTACTATCAATATTAAAAATAATGTATGTATTTACTATTTCAGTTTAATTGTGTTGTTGATGTAGACTGACGCAAAAATTCCTTGTCCTTAGCATGGCTTCCATTGATAATTCAGTCATACTCCTACGGCGAGGTTGGTGGATGTTGGTGTATTTGGAAAATGAGCGTTCTGTGTCTAATGATGTAATGTTCGCGAATTTAAAAAGATCATTCGCATTACATTCGCGCTCTTGGTTTTCACTTGAACTTTTTTCTATACACACTATAGTTCGAAAATCGATATCCTTATTTATTCCTACATTATCTGTTAGATTTCCCAGCGAGAGTTTGAGGTCATTTACTATATCTAGTGCTTCATGTAACGAAAGCTTGGTGTCTAATTTGAAAATAGTATCTAAAAGAATTGAATAATTTTCGGAAATTTGCTCTATCTGAGTATGGATTTCGGTATCTAATACTGGCGGCTGCCTTACTGAAATTGCTTGGACTTCTTGCGAATCTAAGTCTAAAATACAAGGTTTAATAATGTGCAAAAATTTCTCATAATATAAAACAGCTTTAAGCCGCGTTCCCCATCTCGTCAATACCGGCTGTGGTGGCTGAGGATTACCTGGACAAGCCTGTTTAAACTCACGAATGCGTTTTGGAGATTTAATAAAAGCTTTTTTGGTAGAAACTTACTTTTGAATAACTGTTTCTAATAAATTCAGCTACAAGATGACATTCATGGAGCAAATAGGTTACATGAAGCAATTGAGGATGAGATTGTTTTAGCAACCTTTCAGCTTTACCCATGTTTAAACATGGCCCATTGGCAACCAACATTACAAGTTGGGTTACCGATATATTGAACTTCCCAAAGGTATTTACTATAGTTTCTCATACATATCGCAAATCGTATTATACACTTTCGAAGCTAATCGAATCGTGGTGAGGTAACTACACAGTAACAACAAAATTGGTAAAATTATACAACATAACGTTGACAACAAAATAATCAACGTAAGATCATCTAACTTTACAGAGTTTCTAGTAACTTCAATATTTTACATTCCTTGATGTACGTCAATGACAAATACTGTACTTCTAGGAATTACAAATCTTACTATGTAATTATGCTATTTATTTTCACAAACGTGTTATGTAAAGTGCTACAAAACGTGTTTCGTTCTGTACCAATGCAGTTATGTGAGATCCATCACGTAAAACTTGAGTTGCCTAACGAAATCTGTAATTTTTACATATTTTATAATGGAAAATCACAAGAATGATTTACTGTGTACTGTAAATACAACTAACTATGATTGTGGTCTGAAGAATAGGGTTACAAATGACAAAACAACCAGACACGTACTATACAAATAAGGAAAAAGCAAGCAAATCATTCAGCATGTAAATGAAAGAGCAGGAATTCAACCGTTTCTCTTCCTCTTATCAGCCGAAAGTTAGATCAAATAAGTGGTGGTTGACTTTGTTTTCTCATGCTCTAGATTTCGCTGTGGTGGCATCATACAGAATCATCATCATACATCATACATAAAGACGACGAAATAATTCATCTGAAATTAAAACATATAAATGCGTTTAAGTTTTTTGAAAGTAAAGGCAATGCATAGAAAAAAAGAGGGACGAAGCCATAGTTTTACAGCTTTTGTAGTGCAAGGTATACGGTACAATGGAATCAATCATATGATTATAGTATGTTCACATACGCGCCACCTAGAACCTGCAGCCAAGTACTCCATGGCGATCCAGATAAGTGAATGGATATACAATCGGCTAAGCACTGTGACTCGGTTTGTCCGGCAACAATGATAAAAAAAATGGGCCTCTATACCCTACCTTACCTTTACCTATAACATGTCCAGAAGATAAATGTTGATATGTTAGAAAAACACAAGACTAGTATAGTCAAGACTAGTAAAAGACTAAAATATTTCCGTAATAATAATAACAATGATATTATCTCTCAATATAAAAAGAGGTAAAACAACAAACAAGGAAGGTGGTTGACGGAAGAACGATCAAGCGTATAGCTCAAGACCAAGAATATACTTATTCGGGAATCTCAGCGTAGTATAAATAGCACACAGTAAATAAAAGAAAATTTAACATTATATTTTCTGCTATGAAATGTTGAATATTTTTCTTTAAAAAAAATTCAAATACAAATTCCTACCACAGCCCCTACCGATAGTTATCTTTTTGAATAGAATTTTAAAGTTGACATTTATTAATGAATTTTTAAATCGAATTTGTGTTCATTTTCGCCAAAATATTTAATTTTCAGTAACTTCTACAATTGTTCTATTTGAAGTCTGATCTGCATACTGCACATTTTACTACATTTTACTCATTTTTTACACTTAAATTGAAACTATCGGATTGTAATAGGTGTTCCTGTAAAAGCATTTATAAAATTTTAAAGAAATACTCCTACAATTTAGATGTGGTGCATATTTAATTGCAGCCAGTGTAATAACCCTGTATTATCTAAATTTTATTATCTATTTTTTTGTGTTTTATATATTTTTATACAAACCTACTAACATTAACATTGACAAAATACAACAAACTATTCGGAGTTACATCTATCGTTTACACTTTTTATTCGTTTGTAAACTTTGTTACACAAATTACGTGGAATTAATTTTCGTCTGATAATGATTTAACATAAACACAATTGGCTATACGTCAAATTAAAGAAAAAAATATTACACTGTAGTTCAAAATTTTCGCTCTGCTTTTAATGCAGTACCTTACTTTCAAAAGTGTGTAGATATATCCTTATATCAAACTCAAATCTCGCATTTCACTTTTTTTATTGAAGTATTTTACACACACAAACTACATTGTAAAAGTAAATCTAATGCATAATGTTCTATTTCATTTTCGTTACACTTCGTTTAACATTCGTTACACCTATACTTGGGCGCATATAATAATTGCATTACAAATTTTGGGCACACCATGTAATGTATGTGCCTTATACTGTTGTAGGTCCTAAAAGATTAGGTTGTGTTAATGGTATAATCGAAAATCGTAAGAACGATTATAGGTAATTAAACTAGATAATGTGGTAAATTAGTGTGTATAGGGAATAAGGAAGTAAGTAGGGAGTAAGGAATCGTATTATATTCAATTAGTCGAAATATGAAATTATTGCTTTGGTCGTATGTATGCACATATAGAAAAGTAAGTAACCTTGAATAAATGCTTCAGTTCTTCATGGACTTTCCTAGACAAACTACGGTATTATAATGGCTAAAATAAATTGCGTGGACACCGTGAAACTCGTAAGCAGTATCCTATCGAAAAACGGTCTCTTATTTACTGAAAATATGACAGCTTTAGATATGGTAAAAATAATACTTAACATTTTACTTGCTGTTGTAGTAGACATTTTCATAATATTAAACATTATAAACGCATTAGAAATAAACAACATTACTTTAGCGAATTGGATGGTATGCGTATTAATTCCGATGTTATATTACACAACCAAAGAACTCACACTTCTATCTAACAGGAAAAGTTTATTATCTCTTCTAGAAGATCTATGTTCGAATATGTTTAATAACCATTCTGAAGAATTAAACCGACACGTACGAGTTATAGCCACCATTTCGAAAATAATGTTTCGATATTTTGCGTTCGTTGCAACTATATTTATAATAGTCTTTTGTATTTTACCGTTTATAACAAATATTGGATTGATGGTACCTGCTCCATTCGAAACCGGACGGTTTGAGATTATATACAAAATTTTCCATTGTATTTTCGTATCTTATCTAGGCGCCAATGCAGTTTGTTTTGATGCATTTTATATGACACTAATGGGCGTTGGAATAGCTCAATTAAATATATTGCAAGAACGATTAATTAATATTACGCCTAATCAGAAACTTGGACAATTATCAATGGATAGAGATGTAAATGTTAGAAGCGAATGTTCTCTAAAAGAGTGTATAATTCTACACCAATCAATCATTGGGTAGGTAATAAACAAACTAACCGTACCTTACATATATACTAATTATTATTACTTTTAGTCACAAGGTTGGAAATAAAAACGTAGCTAGGTAATTGAATTAAAAGAAATTTGAGAGAAAGGATCTACGTTTTTACTTCCAAACTTATGAAGATTAACTCACGCAGAGTCACTATCGACTATTTATTTATTGATTTTAGGTTTATCCAGAAATTAAGTACTTTGGTTTCGTTTCCTTTACTTGTGCAGTATACATGTGGATGCTTTACGATATGCAACACCATAATACGAGTAACGGTAATGGTAAGAATTGCATTGACATCTATAACTTTTTCCTAGAAGTGTCTGCATGATACGCAAAACTAAATTAATAATTCTAGTGACTGATAGTGTCCCCTTTTGCCTTGAAACCGCTCAAGTACGCCTTAGCATACTTTTGGCAAGCTTATTGCAAAATTTAGAAGTTAACTTGTCTTAATTTAGCGCTTAAATTAGCAATTGTTCTTTGAAAATTGTCCCTTACGAATTTTTTCATTTTGGGCCGTACATTTCTGATGACATTTAAATCAAGACAAAACTTTTACATTCTGTTAGGCAAACTATTTACTTGGTTGAACGCGCAGTATGACGCCAGGTGCTATCCTGTTCCCTACAATCTCCCTATACTGGGCAACACACTGCAAAATTTCTTGAGACTTTAATTACCTTCTTTTTTTTCTTTTTCACCGGTTTTTTGTTATTTGTATATTTAAAATTCTTTTTTGGGGGGTTTGCCGGTTGTGTTGTTTAAATAAGAAACCTTCGTAATTTCCTTTTTCAACAAAAATCCTTTTTCTCTCTTTTCAAACAAATTCCAAAACGTAAAAAGAATTTTATTTAAACAACAACCAGCAAAACCCAAAAAAAAAGAATTTCAAATATTTTATGGCCTTTATGCAATTTACTTATGTATAGAATAGGCAAATTCGGGTGCGCAGCTAACGAATGGACTCTCGCATGCGAAACACTAGTCAGTATCTAGTTCGTAATAGTAATAGTAGCAGCGAAGTACTCTGTATTCTATTTTTAATAATGTCGAAGGTACGTAGATTGAGAATCATATCACTATCATTAAAGACAGTGAATAGGTTCATTAATGATTATCCGGATTTGACTTACGACGGCGTAAAAATTAAATGTTTAACGTGCGATATATATCTAACGAGTTGGTGACAAATACATTGTAAACGTCATGTGCAAAGTACAAACCATAATAATATTCAAACCGGCGTCCCCGCAAAATACGAACAAATCTTTTTTGATTTGTCTACAATGATGATTCAGTGTAATCTGGCGGTTACTTTGTTAAACAACAATCCAGTTACTTCATTTTGGAAATACGCCAATATTACATTACCGAGCAGGACCACCTTACGAAATTATTTACCATCTGTGCGTGTACGCTTAGAATATAAAATTAAGATTGATCTAAAAAATAAAAAAGTGCGCTTGTGTGTGGATGAAACAACTGATTGCAAAAAAGATGTGTACTTAATGTTATAGTGCCCAAAATGGAACCACATCAATCGCCATCTTCAACTTTATTAGCTTCTAGAGTATTTTCAAAAGTGGTGTTAAGCACATTGGAAAAATTTGAAATATCGTCTTAATGTTTATGACAGATGATGCCGCAATCATGCTTTCTGTAGGCCGGTCTCTTAAGGAACAGTGTGGTAGCTTTTTACATATTACATGTAAAATGCATGCTCTACATCTTGCAGCAGAGACAATTCGTAGATGTTATCCACAGGTTGATGCGCTAATTGCGAGTATAAAAGCAGTGTTTCTGAAATCCACAAAACGTATTCGCGAATTTCACAGACTGTGTTCTCATACCCCTGAACCACTACAACCGATCTTTATACGTTGGGGAACCTGCTTAGAAGAGGCATTTTACTATCATAAATATTTTGAGAGTATAAAGAAGGTGGTTCTATTATTCAATCCGAAGGAATGTGCAGCTATCAAAACAAGTCAGAAAAAATTTGAAGATAGTCAAGTTAAAAGTGATTTACAAACTATTCACAGCAATTACATCGGAGTATTGCAAGCAATAGAAAAATTACAAAATTCTTTACTGTCATTAGAGGAATAACAATCTGTGGTGTTATGTATCTGAGGGTAAAGTGTTGTTTACACTTGCTTTCCGGTTTCTGCTGGTAGCAAATAACAAAGCTTTAGCTAATTGTCAAACCTATGTTCCACTAACTAATTATTAATAAATCATGAGAAAACTATTTTCAAACATCCTCCCAAGCGTGTAAATTTTCGGGCGGCGGTGACCGACTGTAACCTGGCGCGGGCTGGGCAATTTGACCGAGTTTGTGTAAAATTGTAAGAAGTTTATTATACCTGCAACTCCCTTAAAAACATTTCTGATGTCTCCTCTTAATATTTATATGCAATTACGCATAGCGCTAGAGCCTATGGCACTGTGGCTTTGGAAGGAATCAATTAAATAGATAGGGTGCGTGAAATGCAATACGTATCAAATTTGACATACCTTTCAACAATTCTTGTTGAGCTACTTTTAGGATGCATGATTTATTGACTGTCACTTCGATGTATATTTATAAATTTTAATTTATGTGCATACTAACATCGACGAGTTACCCACATTTACGGGATCATGAGCATTGCGCACGACATAGGGACAATTTTGTTTTAAAAAGAAACTATCATTTATTTTATAGAAAACCACATTTCTTTGCAGGTATACATTTTTATAATAAATTAAATCCCGAAATTAAACGTGCCCAAGCTCTAATGAATTTAATAGCAAGTTGTATTAGTTGCAAATTTCATCTACGTTTATTGTTCTTCTCCTATTTCGATTTTGTTGTGCCCTAGACCTATTAAATTATTATTATTATATTTTAGGTCCATGAAACCGATTTTTTCTCATTTCAGGGAGAGACAGACATCAATAACCTAATAGGTATCCTGGGATATTCCAGTATAATTTTTGCTGAAATAACTGCATATCACTGGCTAGCTAATGAAATAATTTACAAGGTAAGTCTATTTTTAATCGCTTTAATGAGTACAACAAATCTCAAGTGTTTTAGAGCGACAGAATAGTAGAATCGTGTTTTCTTTCGAAGTGGTACAAACTTGATCAAAAGTCTCAGAAAACGCTTTCGGTTTTAATGGAGAGAGCGCAACAACCGCTAGTTATAAGATTATACAACCTCATAGACATTTCTTTAGCGTCTCTTATCGTGGTAAGCAGCACATTACGCTCGGTTTCTCAGTGTCCAGTTATCGCAACTACTAGGGAACTATTTCTTTCTTAAACCAAGTTAATCTAAACAATGGTCATGGAAGCATATAAAACCATTTAGTATTTACATTACTTTACAAATGTCTTAATAGAAATATTTTAGGTCATTCGTTGGGCATATTCCGTATTTGCATTAATTAAAGCCAGATACCATTGAAAAACAATACCAATCGTTGAAGGTATAAGATGGATTGGAACAGCATTTTATTGTAATTAAGAATAAAAGACAATTTTTAATGTAACATCGCTTCTACTTTTAACCCGACAGAAGCTACATGCACTAATAAAAAGGTTCTTTTCATTCAATGCAATATACTTTACTTGAAAGAAATTGCAGTTTTCAATAGAGTCAAATAAATATTCCTTAAACACAAAGAAATATTTCGCTTGTTGCTACATTCAAAATTCCTTTGAACGAAAGAATAATCAATTTTCTTGTAAAGAAACACTTTTCAATCAAAACTTCAACTTATTTGTTTTAAAATGATAATTATATTGGAGTGATTTAACGATTTGGCAATGCCGATTTATTATATTTATTTATAACGTATTTAGTAGATAATTATCAGTTCATACTTGTAAAGGTGTCATTATATAATTGAAGAGATGTGCGAAACTGGAAACATGTAGTACCGCTCCCTAAAAAAGAGAAACCCGAGTCTTACTCAGATCTGAGACCGATACTCTCTAACCTTTTTTAAAAAGATACTTTACTGACAATTAATAAAAATAAAAAAAAATCCGGCTTTCGCAGTGGCCTTTTAAATGTAACTGATAACGTGCTTAAAATATGGGCGTAGCCAGGATGTGGTCAAGTGGGGCAATTAGAGTTGACTTTTTGGAGACTTTTATATGACCAGCAATAAGAAGCGAAAGTGAAATTATTTCAGATTCAGAGATTCAGGGAGAAGCGATGACGGATGAGGGTTTGGCCACCGTTATGATACCGCTTGATTTTACGAAAGCCTTCGTAAACAACAATTTATTATCTGCCATCTTTCACTACATTTGACTTTCAGAAGGTGCAATTAATTTACTATACAGTTTTTTCCAAAATAGATCGCAGTTAGTTAAGAGAGATAACATTATCTTTGAAAGGGTTTCTTTATCTCCTGGAATTCCACAGCGTTCTCTGCGCTGTTGTTTTTCTCAATATGTACTTGCGCATTGTTTGACTCACTCAGGACCTGCGAGGTGCACATGTACGCCGACCACACACAAGTATATTGTTCTTTTCCAAGAGAAAACTGGGCTTACGCTGAGTACAACAGCACCTCGATGCTATATTTAGCCTCGCTACACTTGCTGCATATTGTATATAAATGCATTCAAATCTGCAGTCTTGTTCATTGGCAGTGAGCAGGTTCGTAGTGAGTTGGCTAGTTTGGGTTCATTAATTATTAATGGTGGAACTTTACCAATAGTGAGTGAAGCTAAAAACCTCGGCGTAGTTATCATTCAACTGGCTTCTTTAAATCAAAGAGTTTATATCAACATCGAACTTGCTTATCGCGTGAAATTAAGCTCGTATGTAATTCATTGGTGCTGTCCTCCTTTATGTATTGCCCCGTTACCTATTAAATTATAACTTTTGTTTCGAGTCTATAGATTTTGATGATATATTCTCTCAATGAAAGCAATTGTACTTTGAGTTAAAGGAATAATCGGAAAGAGAACATTTTTTCATTAGAAGTGCACACAAATTTCGAATGTAAAAATATTACTTTGAAACAAAAAAATATACCTAAAATAATTAATTTCTTTGGTTTAAAGAATCCATTCTATCAGTGTATGTTTTCTTTTAACACCAACAAGCAGACGGGGTTGCTGGGAGACTTTTGGAGACGTTATGTTATTATAAATAAATTAGGCACATATTTAAGACGTATTTGGGATATATACTACATTTTAACATTTAACAATTATGTAAAAAAAAATATTTGGTTCAACAAATTCCGTTTTTTCTCTAAAGCAACTGAGTTTTCATGTGATTTTAGTATATTTTCCTATGACATTTGCTGCAAAAATACAGTCTTGATGTCCTTCGATCTAGGGCGCCCAGCATCATGATTCGGAAGTGGAAGGTTTGCTAGGATCTTAAACAATCGCAGGAGGTTGTCGACAGTACTTAGCGCATCTTATTCTGTGCAATTTTGGAACGTGCGGATCGGCAGACTGCATCCGTAATTTTTCGAATAGCAAAATGAACCCTAGTTGTTCTAAATACTTCTTGCGAAATGTTTATTTGTTAGTGTTATTTGCGTTGTAAGAATAGAAACTGTTTATTTCTGCTCTGCCTTTTTATTTTTTCTAAGTGCTCGTACGATGGTTAGATTATTTTTCAATAGTTCTTCCGCCAGACTAATACCGGAAAACCAGTTGACAGCTGTAATATTCCTTCCACTACCAAGAATTTGATTTCCAATACACCTCAGCATATCTTCCAATGAATATGATACTACTACTACTAGAAGTTGAGTGCCAGCATATGTTTCCAAGTTGTTGCATCAGCTAAAGTGAAAATTTCAGCTCCATACTTCGCTGGTCTATTTCGAATATATATAGAAATCCAACCTATAGTACAGTGTTCAAAAAGTGTGTGCAACTTTGCAATGTTACTTTACCTAACTATCGATTAACTGCATGTTCGTATTGCGAAGTAAATAAACATGGTGGAGTTGCGATTTATACTAGAAACAATTTGTCGGTGTAAAATATGAAAGTAGAAATGATGTAGAGACGTATAACATAAATTCTATTATTGAAGTGTGTGCAGTGGAACTAAAATCTGATGTTAACATTATCTTTGTAGCTCTATATAGTCCCCCGCAATCGGACTTCAACCTATTCATAAGAAATCCTGCCGGTCTGTTACATGTCCTTAAGTGTGAAAGCAAATTTATTATACTTGGTGGAGACTTCAATATAAATTTCGCTATTTCTTCCGTGATGCGACAGCAAGTCAGTGACTTATGTGCAACTTCTAACTTGCATATTAATGAAACTACCCGTATTGGTAATCAATCTCAATCATGTATAGATAATTTGTTTTTAAATTTAAATGAAGACAATTATTCCGTATCTTGTATAGATAATAATTTGTCTGACCATTGTACACAAATTATTGAAATTATGTTCCCTTTCTACAACACCATGCATTTTCAGATACAAATTTTGTATAAATGCTTTGAATATCTTTTAACAGCTTTTTAGCTGACGAAACTTGGCTCTCTGTTCATGAGTGTATTTGTCCTGATATGGCTTTTACAAAACAAAACAAAACTTTTTAATGAATTTAATAAAAATTTTGTTACTTTGCCTAACTGTGTAGTATCAATGAGTGCATCACTGAATAGTGATCAGGAGATTCAGTGGAGCGTTACTGATGAATATCTAAAACCTTTACCAACGATTAATTTTTTTTTATTTTACCTGTAATTGAACAAGATGATGGGATTACTGTAAAAACTCTAAAGGTTTCATATTGTACTGGTTACAATTGTGTATCTTCATATATTGTTAAGTATTCATTACCTCTTATTGCTACCACACTCACATATATGATAAACTTTTCCTTTGAAAAAGGTGTTTTTCCATCTAAACTTAAACTGTAGTTGGTAAACCTATACACAGGAAAGGGGATCAAAATGATTTTTCTAACTATCGTCCTTGGTTTATTATCAGTTTTTGCAAAAATTTATGAATCGATCATGAATCAAAAACTAATCAGCTACTTAGAAGCTTTTAATTTACTACCTCCTAATCAACACGGATTCTGCCAGAACAGATCTACAAATACGGCTGTTTTCAATTTTTTTAAGAATATATTTACAAATCTAGATAGTACTCAACATTGTATGGGAATATTTATGGATTTGTCAAAAGCATTTGACTTAGTTGATCATGATATTTTGCTACATAAACTGCAGCACTATGGAATAAATGATAAATTATTAAAATGGTTTGGATCCTATCTTAAGCACAGAAAACAAAGCTTAGCGGTTGACGGATGTCAATCCTCGATCTTAGATGTGGAAATTGAGGTACCTCAGGGTTCTGTGTTAGGCCCCACATTGTTTCTTATATGTGTAAACAATTTGCCCAGAAATTTGCTCAAACGCAAATTATTGTGTACACCAATGCTGTTAACATAACTATTAACTCGTCTAATTTACATGATATGCTGCATAAAGCAGAAATCATTTTCATTAATATTAATACCTGGATGTCAACCAATCGCCTAATCCTTAATAGAGAAAAAACAACATTCGTGTATCTTCATAATAAATTAAAATTGGTCACAGAAATAAGCATTTATGGTGAGCACTATCATCAAGTCGTAGGCTTAACAATCAACGAAAACTTAAAATGGACTCAACATATTGATCACCTTTTTACATATATATATATATATATTTAGTATTGGTTATAGAGATTCATGCAGAGAAGTTTTCAAAAATAAGACTCTGTTTACGCTTTATGATTTGTATATATTTGATATGCTTTGCTTTGTACATAAACATAAGTACGGATTTTCCGCTCACAATTATTTTCATGAATGTGATAGCCGAATTGCGGACTATCTTTTACCTCCACCCCAACAGTTTACTGTCTCCCTTAAAACGTCGTAAATTTCAATTTATTTAAAAAAGGCATTACGGAATATCTATTAAGTATTAATTGTTATAGTATAGATGACTTGTTGTCAAACACTGTATAATTTGTGTAATTTGTAGAATCACATATACCTATATATACGTATCTATTTTTGTCGTTGACTTGTTTCAAGCATGTACCTTCTTGTGTTTGTGTAATACTTCTGAAATGAATGCTATTATTATAATAATTATTATTATTAATTAATTCTATTCAGTGTTTTTAAAGTAAAATGAAGTTAAATTTACAGCGATTAAGATGAATGAATTAATCGAAGTCAAAATAATCTAACCTACGTAGAATGTACATATATCTACGCATATCTAAAACGGCCAAAACATTGGACAAAACCAGATGGCCAACTTATTTTTATACGTTGCTGTTAATTTCCTATTTAATAATTTACTCGTTTAACTATTAACGAAACCAAATAAATAATTACGATCGCTAAAAAGATGTCCAATTTGTTGTGGGATGTAACACAGTATAATCTTGATCGCGAACTTAATTGGACAAAAAATGGGGATATGTATGTACAGCAGGTTTAAAGAGTATTAAGTTAATTATTATAATGGAACTGAAAGTACATAAGCACAGCCGATGCTGTTCACTGTAATAAGTATAAATTAAAGGTAATGAGAGAAATTAACAGATTTGATTACAGTTAGGGTGTATACGTACGTAAACATGTAGTATACATAAAGATCAAAATAATATCCATACGTATCAGTAATTTGTAGACACCCAAACAAGATACGTATTTACGTAATGAATAAAGTAAATTGCTTCGCGACGTTAAATACGCTAATTTATATCTTAACGAAAAATGGTTTCCTCTTCACCGGTAAAATTTCCAAACTTGATACAATTAAAATTGTTTTAAATCTTACGATCGCTATTACCACAGATATCCTTATCATATTTAATATCAAGAATGCATTTCGAACCAATGATATGAACTTGGTGAACTGGATGATATGCATATTGCTTCCAATACTGCACTATTTATTCAAAGGAATTTGTCTTTTAATAAACAAGAAATGTTTAATGTCGCTCTTAGAAATTGTAAAATCTGACATATTCAATAATCACAGTGAAAGACTAAACCGGCACATTCGACTAGTGGACAGAGTTTCAGGGATGATTCTAAAATATTTCGCAATCGCGGCGGTCGTAGTAATTATTGTATTTTGCATTTTACCTTTTGCAATAAATATGAGAATGATGGTGCCGCCGCCGTTCAAAACTGGACGATTTGACATCGTTTACAAATTAATCCATTTAGTATTTGTGACATATTTTGGAACAAATACAGCATGTTTGGATGTATTTTATATGACATTAATGGCATTAGGTATGGCACAATTGAATATTTTAAAGGAACAACTGCTTAATGTTTGTGAAACTGCAAAACATATCCAGAACGCAACAAATAAAAATATTAACGATATAACTCGAAATATCTTAAGAAACTGCATTACGTTGCATAAAACAATAATTGGGTAAGCATTCTGCTTCATTATTGTAAAATCGGACATTATTTATTGCAGCTACAAATCTAGGCACCGAAGCACATCTTTGTGGTGTATTAGAAAACGCTGCATGACTATTTACATACATTTATTTTGAATGCAAACCAATATTTTTCCTATAACTTTGTTTCGTGTTTTTTTATAATCTCCCTCTCATTTTCTTTGCGTTTTCCAGAGATGGGTATTCTTTAAATTTAACTATTCTAGTATCAGTTCTACTTCTCGTCCCGGAATGATTAATATTAATCTATAGATTGGTCTATAGACATTTATCATGGTGTCGTTGATAAAGCCTCTGTTTAGTGCATACAAACATTTAATTACTGTCTCCATTCTTTTATTATTTTCAATATTTTGGCTCCGATTTTCTGGTCATAACTAGTATACAGCGCAACTCGCGAAGTTGTTCTATTTTCTTGATTCCTCATTGCATCTTGTTATTTACCGGATCCTCCGTGATCACAATTCCCTTCGTTTTATTTTTTCTTTATCCCCATCGCGTAATTTCAAATATTCATGTGTTACTGTGAAACGCTTACTACTTTCATCATTGTCAGCAATTCCTGTGCGAATACACGTTCTGATTTTAGGCTACATTTTTTGATTTCTGTATCCTACATGAAGTTCATTAACTATTTGTCAGCATTATATTATATTAATAATTTCATTCATAAGCATTATGAATAACTTCTTGTTTTTTACTTACAAATAATGGTATGATCGCTTGCAGAAATCTGATTTGATTAACTTTTAATCGACTAATCTCTTATGTAGACATAAGACATACTCTTTTCTCAAGTGATAATCCCGAACCCGAAAATTCAAAAAAGGTATATAAATTGTACAGCACATATAGATATCGACATTATTATTAAAGTGTAAATAAAGGTATTTTCTTATACAGCGCAAATGTCGTCTGTATTATCGTATTTCTGGAAATATTTTTCACTTGAGAAGAACTTTATTATGTACGTTCCCAATTTTTTGAGTTTTGGGGTTCGAGATTGTAAGTCAAGTACAATGTACACGACACGCAACGGAAATACATAACGACATCGAAGGGTCACCAGCAGCCCCTACTACCCTTAATTTACTGTTTAGTATCTATTTACTCAATTTCAAGATCACGCTCGTATTTCTTATAGTGCTGACATCCTTTCCTGCCTTCTTTCTTGAAAATTTACAGATGTAATACAGATTTCTCAGTCAGCGGGTCTCCCCATTTTCCAAGTTGCGCTAACAACAAATATCTTTAATTACTTGAGCAAAAATTACGGAAAAATAACATAATGAAAAATAACATTATGTGTAAAAATAATAGCTACCAAATTGTAACATAATCTGCCAATTAGAAAACAATATGGACAAAATTAACCGCGATGTATTTAAAAATTTTATAAAATATTCGTGTTGATTAGAAAACGTCGATACTTCCTGCTGTGTTGCAATTCCACTTAAAATCATTGTAAAGCTGAATACTAAAAATATATTCTCTTCTAGTTATGTTGACAAACTTAACAGTTTGCTTGCTTTTCCCTTATCCATACAGTATATATCTGGTTGTTTCATCATTTGTAACACTGTACTTCAGATGACAATTATGGTAAGTGGCAGTAATAATTTCTATCAAAAGTACATCCGATCATAAATTGTTCAATGACACCAATTTCGCACGTTCTCATATATATTCCTCATAATCTTACAGAGAGGCGAGTCAAACACAACTGCTTTCATAGGACTTGGCGGGTACACTTGTATTACCTTCGCACAAATGGCCATTTATCATTGGCTTGCAAATGAAATTCTATTTAAAGTAAGAATTTTAGAATTTGAATAATAATGATACAAACTACCAACATCCACGAGACCAATACAGCAATTGATCTCGACATTTCCAGCGGTTGAAGTATCTTTAATTAGATACTCTCATCCAAACATGTAACTATTTCCTTCGACACGACAATTTTAATTACAGCTACTGCCTTCCACAAACGTACACTGACGATATGGCAACGGCAGACAACGCGTTAGTGGTTGGTGGATATTGGTAGCTTGTATCACTTGATACTCGAAAACTGCTATCCTCGCAAAGCGTAGGACATTGCTCATTGCTCACTTCCGTTAGAAGTCGATGTAGTAATTAATTTCGACATTTTCAGTAATGAGAGTATCTTTGATATAGAATTTAATATATGCCAAAATAATTTACAGAGTAATAAAATTATTGAGTCATGTTACACTTCTACGTGGTACGAAATGAATGTAAGGGATCAAAAAACGCTCATATTTATAATGGAGCGATCTCGGAAACCTTTGACAACACAATTATACAACGTTATCAATATTTCATTGGAATCTCTTGGTGTGGTAAGTCTGCCTATTAAGAAATATGTAGCTAATTATGATTTGTCATTGAAACATTCCAGATAATTCGTTGGTCATATTCTATATTCGCCTTGATAAAAGCAAGATATAATTAATTCTTAATCCGAAAAAATGGACTATTTAGCATTAGCCAATAGCAATGCATTTGTATTCAACTCGAGTAGAACAATGCAGTACTACTATCCAAGAGGGAATAGCCTCTGCAACAAGTATATTTTTTTATATTAGTTAACATTCAACAGCCGGATCGTCCCCACACCTCCATTTACAATAGCCACCTCACGTTGTTTTTCGAATCTTGTAGGCACATTTATTCCATTTGGATCTACAGTCCAAATGTACCCTATTAATTTACCAAGTGTTCCAAAAAAACATGGCATATCAAAGATTATTTTTTACATTGAACTCCCTGTATATTGATGCATTTTTAAGTTCATGGGAAAATAGGCCGGTATTTTTCAAGATTGCCTATCTCTACATATTGCGAGATATCTTCTTTTTGAAAATGTAAGGTTTTAAAAAGATCGGATGTCACTGGAATGGATTAATTTAAGCGAGTTGAGATTTATTGTAAATTACAGATTGTTTGTTACGATGCAAAGCTACAATATATTATTATCAGCTTCAGTCATGTATAACTTTGTTACTTTATAAGAAACAAATTTTCCATATCAATTACACACTGCATACACGATGCTTTAGGAATTTTAAGGTAATTAACGTTGCTCGTTGTTTATTCCTAAAACCATGATAAGTACAAAAAGATAGCCATAGAAACATGCATCAGCTTGGAAAGTGTACTCAGACTTTCAAGAATACAAAATACCATTCACCCCATATAAATATCAATAACATCTACAAGATGTAGATTCCCAAGAACGAATGAAGTTTGTTGATGAGATATTCAAGGATGTAATGGTAAATATGTAACTTGATTTTTTTGGTATAGCCCTGTAGATTGCCACAATTTCCATTACGGCATCGAAAAAGATTTCAAACGCTTAACCGGCAGAGTCGATGGAATCTTTTTCTATATTTTCTAGAATTATCAGGGGCTATGTGATTGATCCATATTTGTTAATTTGAATGGATAAACATCGATGAGATTTTTAAAATGTGATTTTTGGTTACCTTTTAACAATGGGGATCGCTTTAAATATTAGTGAAATATTGTGGCTACAGTTTGTTACCGTGCTTTGCAAACAACGCGTAAAAATTATTTGGATAGAAAGTTTTCTTATAGATGTTTATCTAATTGCCCTCTTTGATCACCAGATTTAACTTTTAAGGACTTCTTTTAAAGGGCTATGTGAAAAACATAGTGTACAAAGGAAAAATCTTCTCTGAGCGTGAACGAACGTGAAGAGGTCTTTTAAGGAGAGTCTGGTTATTCATTGAAAGTAATTGACTAATTGACAAATATCTACATTACGCATTAGAATCTGTAGTATTGCTTCTGATAAGAAATTTATATCCAGTTGGTCGAAAATTTGCAGCGTTTATAAAGGCTCGTACTTTTTTATGCGGTTTCTCATTATTTACTCAACAACTAAACTGCATACAGCTAAAATTTAGTAAATTTTAATGTTATAGACAAAACTACTTCAGAAAAGAAAATTAACCGAATCCATGCAGAAGCCAATTTCAACTTATCCAGCTATAGCCAGTTTCTGCGTCCTTATTATCGTACTTTTGCTTGTTTCCTTCTTCATCTTCACTGTTTATTGTTTACTAATATTTGTTTATAATTGTTAATAGTTAACCAACTATTAACAGGGTAACTATAATATTTCATTCATACGGGACAGAATTATCAAAAAATAAGAAACAGACTACAAAAAGGGAGTATATTTTTTCGGCACTATATGTATAAATAAGTCGAGGGCTCGCACTCCTATCACACCTCCTTTTGATAAGACAACTTTTTTATGAGAACCGGAAAAGACTCCCTAATTAATAGAATCTATGTTTATTAATACTTCTTCAGAGAACAGCAGCTTGAAAACCGCAGTAGTAAGACAGAATACACAAAATAATTATAAAGCACTTCCAGCGAACAAGAAAATTCCATGAAATGGAAAACGACTAAAGCACTCGCTCCAAGAAAGAGGCAAGAACTAGCCAGTTCTACAAACATTGAAACTAATAATCTGATAGGAACTAGCAATATTTGTCAGATTATTCGTTTCAGTGAAACACTTTCATTAAGTAACTTTGTAACAAACTTTTACTGTTTGAAATTTGATCCACGTAGATAGCCTTATAGATGTATACTTGTATTCTTAGTTCTGCAATTTTCAGCTGTCGTTCTCTACAGAAACATCAATAAATCTGCGAAAGCTTAGAATTCCATGAAATGGAATCTTCTATTTTTGTGATCGGCTGTTGCCCACATTTTTTATTCCATCTTCATTCCTATTTACCTAACGTTGGACGGCTGGTACTTCTATTCCACTTTTTATGAGACTTTAAATCGCCATAATATTGTAATGAAATATGACGAACACTAGCCATTAGGTGACGCAGATTTAAATCCCAGGTACGATCGTTGGTTTTTAATTACAGATAAATAAAAATAAATCAAAGTATTCCTTCTTCTCAAATAAAGAAGTAGACCGGAAGCCCCGTGATAATGGGGTAATTCAACGCTAAAACAACAACAACTAACCAATATCAGTCAAAACCAGATAAACAAGAAAAAAGAATAGGAAAATAAGTATTTCATAGCGAAATGTTGAGAGCGAATCCTCCGCATGCAACTATTAATCTCTAGAACTATACAGGTTGTTCTTTTTAAAATAAACCTAATAACCTTAATAAACTTAATAAAAGTTAAAATTTTGACCACTGTAATTTATTCAGAACGCTGTCCGATGAGAATCCATTTTTATTAAACTGAAAAAATCTCAAAAACTATTAAACTAAACTATAATGTGCCTGTAATAAAAAATATTCGGATTGCTGTTGGAATTCAAAAATGATATAATATAGAATATTATGTTTTAAGTTAACACTGATGGTTACTATAAACGTCTATGTACGCAAAGTTTTAGTTTTGAATAAATAGGATTTGTGAGGCCGTTGACCTACCCTATATACCAAGTCCTAGAGTATTAAATTGTCTAACTCTGTAAGTAAAGAACATCACAAGGAATATCATTCACCAAATTCACTAAACTTGAACAAAATATATTAATAAACCTGTATCACCAAATTGCTCGTTTTCCAATAATATAAAAATAATAATTTTTTGGCTTAGAAACCAGAATATAATTTTAGAAAACATTCCAAACGGCCACCATTTTACAAATAATTTGCAAGATATTTGATATCGTTTTTAAACTTCGAAGGGCTTAAAAATCACAGGCGTATTGCGTTACTTTATTACAGTTATAATCACAGTATTAAAGATGTTAATTACAAATAAAGTGAATCGTGATTTCTTCATATTCTTAGTAAAGTATAGGTAGAAACATAATTAAAATGTAACATTCTTCTTACTACTTAGTTACTGCATTATCAACTGCACTGGCTTATAAAATAATCATGTTGAATTACGTACATAGCGAACTTAATGCGACAACCCTCACTTGTTATTTTTATTAAAAATGTTAATTCAATTGATGACTAACTTGATACTGCTAACCCCTGTAACTTATACATCTGGTCGATGTAAAGCAGAGACATTTGTGTAGGTTCGCCCATATGAATTGTTTGTTCGTCCATACACAACAGCTGCCACGGCAACGTTTCATTGGCTTTTGATTCTATAATCACAATCAACAATAATCGCGGTCAAGCGACATTCCTATAGAACATTCGTTCTGTCGTTAATTTTCAAATTAAAGTAATCCAACACATTAAATCCATATAGAATAATTCTATTTGGCCGAAATAACATTTTTATGGAAAACAACACTAAGATATCGGCACGCTCCGCACCGCACAAGTTTAATTAATCCATCCGAGACAGCTGTTTCAGGGATGCGCCTATCCTCATTTTCAACGCAAAGGAATTTCGATCTACACAGTGTTATGGTAGTAAATTCAACGTAACTGCACAAATTAGCTACGGTAGAATAGAAAGAAAAGACAGAAACACCTTATGCACGTTAGACAAAATCGAAAATCGAAAAAAGTCCGCAGTCCTCAATACACATGTTCCCATTCTTAAACATGAGGCAGATCCTAGCTGTTTTCCACACCGCCGGAAAAGGCCGAGTGGAAAGAATTGTATCCAAAATAGCTTGCAATGATTTCACTTAATCGTTTTAAAGCAAATAGTATGTCTGTAGTCAGTAATATCACAATTGTAATTTTCATGTATGATAAATAAGTAACTTTCTTCATTCGATATAAATAACTTTGCAGACAAAAATTAATAATTCCTTTTAGAAATTAGTACAAACTCCAATTCCTTTTTTTGTTAACTCTCACGCATCTAAATAAAAGAAGTGCTGCATGTGTCAGTTTCGCAGTCTAGAATTCAACCACAGCGTTCCAGTTGTTTCCGACCAGCCGGTATATTAAAACTTTTAATGTTGCAGGAGTATTTTAACAAATTTTGTTATGCTTTTGAACTTAGAGATCATGATGGCAGCGAAAAATCCTGGTATATTACCTAATCAATTTTTCTGCTAGTCTGGTGATGGCTCGAGAACATGTAAATAATGCTAGTATTTTAAAGGAACTTATAATAATGAATGGAAAATAATGTTTTACGTTCTATACTTGGTGTTTGCAGAATAGAAATGCCAAATCAAATTAAAAATTCCGATTTATTATGTGACGAAACTACAGATGTAATAAACTGGTTTCAGATAGTTCTTTGATTTAAATATCTTTAGTTGCAGAATTTATAAGCAACGGGGATTTAAACGTATTTTTGAATAACCTGTCAGCAATTCCTGCTTTTTTTTCAAAGATCATTGTAAACAAAAGGTAAGCCTTTATCATAATTCTTACTGATGAAAATTACCTCTCACCAAATTCCCCGGGCATTTGACTTGATAACGCTGTAAAAGTATTCGAAGTTATACAGTTAGAGGGACCACAGGAAATGTACGTTTTCTGCATCGGTTAAATATAGAGAGTGTGATGAACATTAAATTTGAAAATTAGATTTTCCGTAAATTATTAATTGCTTGTAATACTTTGTCTGCAGTCGTACTTTATTTATGAAACTGCACCGTTTCATGAAAAAATAATGGTACAATAATTCTCCACTACCCAAACGCCAACTTTTTCAGAATATAATGGTTTCTGTATCATGATATGAAGGTTTTCACAGCACATTGTTTGTTTGTTGATAAAACCATGAAATCGAAACCAAACTTCGTCTTAGAAGAAGAATTTGGAATAGGATATTATCACCATTCATGTAATTTTCAAACCAACTGTAGTTTTGCGCTCTCACTACGTAATCAATGGGCTTGAGTTCTTGCACGACATGAGCTTTTTATAGATATTTTTCAAGATCTTTTCTAAGAATGTGCTGACAGGTACCATTTGACAAAGTTTCCTGTGAACATTTGTAGTTTCAATCTTGGATTTAATTTAAGTATTAACAAAGTATCTATATGTATATGTTCCGTATTAATCTTCCACAATATATAAGTTAATAATAAATGTACACAAGTAAGAAAGATAGGTTAAAATTGGAAATATCAAATATTTCTTTTATTTATTGAATAAACTAAATAAACCATCCAATAATCACCATGTGTTATTAATGATCGATTAGACTAGAAAACAAACGGTTCTATCTCTTCGCGTAACTATATTTTACAGGTGTGCTATGTTTCTGTTATTACTTTTTATATATCAATAGATTTAGTCATTTTATTTACGTATGTAATTATTATCTAAACCACTTTTATAATACGTTTATCGTAATTGCCCTTAAGTATACATATGCAAAGAAATGTAAACTCATCCCATTACCGACTAAACAGAAATTACATTTGCATGTACTTACGTCTTCTTTACTTCGGAACGCTAATTATGTAATCAAAAAAAAAAACATCGTTAACTATCAGGGAAGATTATTTAAACGCGTACCCGTTTTACCCAGCGTATTGTACATCAGTACTCCTCCTATCCTGCAGCAAACAATTGCAACAAATATTAAGACGAATCGGAACATGACAAGAAAGGAATCTGTTGTGAGATGCACTAATGCAATATCGCGTCCAGAATGGATATTAAAAAAGACGGGGATGTATCCTCAGAAAGATGTCACGCAATTGATTGTCATAAAGATGACAATTAATTTTATAATACACCTTGCAGCGTACGCAAATCTAGTGAATAACATCGCGAAAGCAGTACAGACTCAAAATACAACTTTGTTAAACTGGATAATCTGCGTCATGTTTCCAACGACAAATTATTATATAAAAATATCTGCGTTAATATTACAACGAAAAACGTTCTTCTCGATATTAGACGATCTAAAATCGAAGGAATTTAATCCCGCTAATCGAAAACTGAATAAAAATATTCAACAAGTGGATGATGTATCTAGGATACTAACGAAATATTTTGCAATATCAATGGGATGCTGTGTAATGCTTTTCAGTTATCTACCAATCTTCTTAAATAGTTTAATGATTATTCCTGCCTCATACAGTACAGGACAGTACGACATTCTCTACAGAATTATTCACTGTATTTGCACTAGCTGCATAGCTTATAATTGCTTTGGAGTGGATATGCTGTATATAACTTTATTAGCACTGTGTAGTGCCCAATTAGGTATACTACAAGAGCAAATATTGAGTATTTCACAAGAAATCAGAAGAAGTTGCAGAAGAAGCAGTTTCACCAGTACATATCTTGTAGAATACTACACTTTAAGGAAATGTATCATTAATCATAACAAGATTAATCGGTAAGTGAATATATATGTTCGCTACTTCTAAAGCTAAAAATACTTATATACATTTAGATTTGTCGAAAAGGTGGGAAATATGCTTTCGTTTCCAATGTTGATGCAATATTTAACGGGATGTTTGATGATTTGTTATAGTCTATTAGAACTGGTTATCCGGGTAAGTTAGTTCTCTCTGATGTCGCTTTACTTCCTTAAGTTTATTACCTAAAGTTTTTATTAAAATTTATTGTAAATTGTATATGCCCATCGATGAATAAAGAAAAAGCTACTCTATATCTTCATAATTTTGATTAGACCGTCTATGCAAACAAAATACTCTTCGGCTTTTAAAATTTGTGTCCAAAGATTATATTGTTAAAATGTTCAAAACTACTCAGAAAGTCATTCTTATCACTCTTCTAGAAAACGTAGCACAATAGCTAGTAAAATTATTTATTCATTACTGCCAACTTTGTTATTATCTTATAATAGGATGGAAAGTCGATTTAAATCAATCAATTGAATTAGATTTATTTCTTTTAACTGACTATTAGCAAACACAGTTAGTGAATGGTTTATTTTTGAAGAAAAAGTTTTGGCCAAGTGCTGCTGATACTATTTATTTATTACCAACTTATATACATGTGAAAGCGGTGCAAAAGTTAGCGCAAACATGAAAAGATTCAATACTTCTGAATAAACCATGTCTATTTTCCAATGCTGCCTCCTTATAAGTTTATACACTTCGTTCAGTACTACCTCAGTTTGTCGGTTCCCTCCGAATAATAGAATTGATGCAATTTCGCAAAACAATTTTTTCGTAGTGGGGGACACCTGCTAGTCCGCGAGTGTAGGAAGACATGGAACGAGTTGGAATCGTAACTCCGTCAATTTTGCAACCTCAACTCCAAAGGAATGAACTACCACTTTGTCGTGATGGAAAACGACCGTTTGTAAGCCCATCGTCGCAGTTTTTCCAGCAACTCGGTTTTCTAGAGGCCCAATAACGATGCATACTATGCATCTGCAATAATGTTACTCTTTTCCCAACAATCGACAAAGATTTTTGTTTAACAGTCCCAAAAAAACAATCGCTATAACCCTCTCCGTTAAAGGAACGGTCTTCGCCTTTTCTGGAACACACTTTTCGCCGGCAACCCATTACTTGGACTGCTCTTAGGTCTTAGGCATATATCGATGTTTCGCTTGTGGTGATGAAACGACGCCTAAAGTTCTGTGAATTCCCTTGAAACGACAAAAAAACCGTCCTTAAGACACATCACACGGTTTCGTTGTTAGTGAAAATTATGCACTCGTTCACTGCAGATGTTTACAGAGTGCAGTGGCTAATTGGAATGAAAGTAAGTGAGATTGCTAATGGGCAACAACTAGCTGAAAACCAAACCTGTCGTTTATTCCAAAAAGACGGCAGAATAGTAGTAACATAACATGCCAAATTCAAATAAGAAGTTACTCTATTGTTGTGAAAGAGTGCTATATAGGTAACTTAAGATATTTTCCAATTAAATTTTAACCATTCTTTCGACAAACTACTGAGGACAGTGATATCGTGATCCCTTTCCTATTATACAGTAGAAAATGTAATTTGTATGCGTTATACACAAAGCTTTCAGGTATTTGATCCAACCATGCTTTAGAATAATAACATATTAAAATATAAGCACAATTTATCAAAACAATAGCCATCACATTGGTAACCTTTTTATTATGTGCGTATTGACTCTCAGTATAATTTTAAATAGCGCGAAGGAAACTTAACAAAATCTATTGGCTTTGGAGGTTTCATTTTCTACCTCTCCGCAATAATGACTGTATATAACTGGCTTGGCAACGAAATTATGTATAAGGTACGTTAATGATTGGGAAAATGCGAATATATAAAATTTGATATAATTTTAGAGTGAAAAGATCATAGAGTCATGTTTCTTATGTAAATGGTACAACTTAAATGTGCAATCACAAAAGATCTTGCTGGTATTGATGGAAAGGTGCAAAAGACCATTGGTTATTAGGATGTATGGTTTGATATTTCTGTCATTAGAATCACTCGGCAGGGTAAGTTTGAACGTTTTGTTAATATAAAGGGTCCTAAAGGTAAGATTTACAGGGTGCCAGAAAACAACTTCTAAAAACTTTGCAAATGGTAGAGAGAACTGTGATATGTTTAGCTTAGTAACGATAGGTCAAAACCGAATAATTTCTCTACTGGAAATGAAAATTCTTTTAAAGTTAAACACATTGGTTATAGGGAACTTATTCAATACGTATTAATGATTACTCAGCTACAAACAAGTGATATTAACTTTAAGTATAATGAATTGATTTAACTGTCAAACAAGTTATCAAAGGTGACTGTTAATTGGTAACATTTTTAAAAAAAAAAGGTTGCTTCTTTTTTATTTGTGCAATATAATTTTGATCAGCCCTACAAGGCGATCATTGAAAACCAAACTGAGTGGGCCCCAAAGTACCAAAAGTACCAAAGTGGCATGGTACACGGACGGCTCGAGAATAAAAGGTGTTGGAGCAGGTATAAACATCAGTGGGTCCAACTACCACTTGCCTACAGGACTCCACACCAACATATTCCATGTGGAGATTTCTGCTTTGAACATTTGAAATCTCTAGTTAAGGATAGGAGGCGTAACTGTAAATACTTTCAGCGATAGTCAGACAGTTCTAAAACCTATTAAGGTCTACACATCTAACACCCGAATATCTACACAATCTAAGAGAACTAGGACGCAATAAGCACCTTACTCGACGGTTTGAACCAAGTCACCTAGGGATTGAAGGTAATGAAGAGTTAGATAAGCTGGCCAAAGAAGCAATGAACATACCCTAACCTCTTTTGTGGTCTCCAAAAGAGACCCCTAAAGCAAGCAACGAAGACATGGAAGAACAATCAAAGGACCTTGTATTGGGAAAGTGGTCTAGGACAAAAACAGTAGTAAAATCACTTATATCAGGTCTGCCAAAAATGGCAAAAATAATGCGTTCAGCAAAGGTGATCTTTGGTTATAGACAGGATTTCCGACAGGTCGGACACAAAGAATTTAAACCGAAATGCACCCAGGGGTAGTTGTTCGTCGTGATCCGATTCTGTCGACCGTTTACAAGAAGAAGATAGATTCACGTAACACAGAGAGAAGACGGTCAATACACACATTTTATTTTGACTAAGCGGTTCTTCGACATTCTGAAGAAAATACTTTTACGAAGACACGTACTATTGAAAATTTTATGGGTGTCGATCACAGAATCATTCGTCGTTCACCTACAGAAAATCCATGCTCTTCTTTCAGCTGATTTTCCTGTTAGAGTGCCGGTTTTTTAGAACAAGCAATGAAAAGAGATTAGTTTCCAGTTACTACACTCTTCATCGATACATCTTAATTTTCAATAGCCTTACTAGTTATATTTACGCTGAATCATGCATCAGCAACGGTTTTCAATAAATGTTTGGGCAGCTGTCGTGGGCGATTTTCTAATTGTTACCATCTCGATTATGTATGCAGAATTATTTAATATTTTTACAAGAAGTTCTGCCAGAACTGCTGGAAGACGTCCCATTGCACGTGCGCCGATATATTTAGTTTCAGCGCGATGGCGCCGCAGCATACCTTGCTGAATGCGTACGACAACATTTGGCGACAACGCCTGGCGAGAGGTTGTTTGGAAATGCAGGATCCGTTTCCTGACCTCCGAGATTACCAGACTTCTCACTCATTTATATCTCATATAAAAATCTTATCTCTTTATGCAACCGCAATTGGCTTGTTGCTCTCATTGTCAAAGCAGCAGAAAAAATTAGACAGACACTACAGTTTCAAGATGAAAATTTTGAACCGTCTTGAAGAACATCAGCTAAATTTAGTTGTATTCGTTTAATTTCTGTTTTGTTCTTATTTAAGCAGCATTAATTCACAAGATGATATATTATAACTTACGCAAACGTCTAAAAAGTTACATATCTCTAAGGAAAACAACAATATGCAATTTTGACCTCCAGCAGAGAAATTATACATTTTTGACTTGTCATTCTTAAACTAAAAATGTCTATCTTGGTTCTCTCCATCATTCCTCGACGTTTTTAATAGTAGTTCTTCCGCGCCCTATACAGAAGTTTCTATTTACAAAAAGTAGGCTTATATCGATCTACGATATTATCTACAGCCAGAAACGACAGACATCAAATATTTTAACTGAGTTAATTTCACCAGCATTACTAAACCATTAAGTCCTCAAATTTATACTTTTTCAGATATACTGTGGTGTCAATACCCTACATATGCCTACATATAGTTTGATTTTTTTGACAATTTGATGATGACAATTTTGATCATACACTCAAAGTAGTAGTTACTACATTTCTTTATAATATAATATCGATTGTTTTCAGGTTATTCGGTGGTCATATTCAGTTTTTGCTCTTGTTAAAGCCGGATATAGTTAGTTGGTTGGATATTTCTCACTCGAATCGATCACGAACTTCGTAGAAAAAAGAGTATCACTTATGGATTTGCAAAAATTCTGTCTTACTTATATTTTGTAACATGTATTATTTCCTGTGTACAGGTTAGTTAATTTGAAGAAATAAATCCAGTAGTTAAATTTATTTGCATTTATATCATGGACGTACAACTGTACTAGCAATTGTGATCGTTTCGGTCGTCGAAAGGTTAACATGCTTACTTTCTCTGTACCTTTTTCCCGAATAAAGAAGTCTCCGTGTCGTCCATGCAGTGCTTGATATGTTCAAAATCGTTACCAGAGGTTGAGACATCTCTGGATTCTAGATAGTAAGTGCAAGTTGTACTTATTCCGTAACCTAGCGCTTTGTTCAATAATACAACAATAACAACGATTAACAATTATAAATGTAAAATTAAAAATACATATAAGCATAACCATACTTCGTCTATTTTTTTTTCTCAAACAATTTCTCGTAAGTGTAACAAGCTTCATTCACACAAAGTTTTAAGCGACATTCAGTAGGTAATGTTGCTAGGTCTTACCTGGTCAGTAACCGCCAAAAATTGCCAATCTCACGAAAACCAAATTATACAGGATAATTTAAATAGGATTCACATCGTTGCAATCTTCGCTATTACATAATAGCGGGTGAGTCATTCCCGCGGGTTCTAAAGATCATGCCTTCTATATTGAGATTTTTCAAAACAGTTTTTTCCTTACTGTGGCCCGAGTGTGGCCATGGTTTAAAAGTATAGTGAAACATACAGGATGTCTCATAAGTTTGTAGTAACCCAAAATTATATTTCTTAAATTGAATACGCTATATATTACTTAATTTTTCTAGTCCTCCATAAATTCTAAGGCAAAATGTAATCCTATTGCCCTAAAACTGAGGATTTCAAAGTTAATAGAGTTTTTTTTTAAGTGTCCATATATACAGAAACTTTTGTTTCATTGGAAACGCGCATTAGACAGGTGTGATGTGTGGTTGGATTACGCATAAGCGGGCCTAATACGCATCCGTCGATGTGATTCTAAATCATTATCTATTGGTCCCTATTAAATTGTACGACATATTTTTGTTAGTGTGTTTTTTAATGGAGCATCCTATATCATTTTAATTCTGAATTTTTTACTAGATTCTAGAAAAAACATGTTGGCGGTCTAAAATCAACCATTTTCTCATTTTAACGGTTTTTGAAACTGAAGCGTTACCAGTATTTATTTTATTCTGCATTTTAGATGAAACGTGAATATAAAATGTCCAGTTAAAAATAATATCTCTTCTTGCCACATTTAGATACTTAAAACAATTTCTTGAAGCTGATGATTTGGAAATACCAGCCATTAGTTCAATGACATTGGTCAGCACTGGATTCCATAAAATCTCAAGCAGTTGGTGCAGACGGTGTATCTTTAAGGATGTTGCTTCTATGTTGTCCATTCATACTACCTGTTATTACACATTTCATTAATACCTGCCTGTTGGAAAGCGTGTTTCCTGACTATTGGAAGTTCAGCATTGTTACTCCTGTACCAGGACCAAACTAACTCTCCTGAAACTGTGAGTGTCTTAAGACCTATATCTATTCTTTCCGTACCATCGAAGGTCTTGGACAGAATCATACATACGCAAATACGTTGTTACTTGGATAAAAACGACATATTACCGAATGAACAGTCAGGGTTTAGGAAGGGTTTGAGCTGTACTACTGCATTGGCTAAAGTAACAGACGATATTTTCAGGTGCATTGACAATAATATGGTTACGATATCGGTTCTGCTTGATTACTCTAAGGCCTTCGACACTCTAAATCATTCTATCCTGTTGACTGTTATGCACAATACCGGATTTTCACCTGAAACGATAAATTTCTTCCATAATTACTTAACTAATCGCGTCCAACAGGTGCGTTATGATAGTGGTGCAGCTGGTTGCATCGGGCATTGCACAGGGTAGTATACCGGGACCTGTTTTATACATCTAATATTGTGAAAAGTCTAAGATATTGCAATTATCGCATGTATGCTGACGATACGCAACTCTATTACTCTTTTTCAACCATTAATGTGCATGACAGTACTTTTAAAATCAATTTTGATCTGGCCTCGATTGTGACTGAGTCTGCACAACACTCTTTATCTATTAATCCGAGAAAATCTTGTGTACTGGTCTTTGGTCGGAAGAAGGCTAGGGCGGCTGTTTTGGATGACATTAAAATAGTAATTAATAATGATAACTTACCTAATTCTGAAAGTGTCCGCACCTTGGGATTGATTTTGGATACTGGGTTGCATTTTAAGGAGCATGTGTCTTCTGTTGTTAAAAAAGCATTCTATAATTTAAAGTTTTTGTATGTCTGTAAGGATTGTTTGGACCTAAGCCTAAGAAAAATAGTGTGCGAGCCACTTGTGCTCTCTCACCTTAACTTTTGCCTAACTATTTATTATAATTGCCTTGATAGTGTTGATAGAATGCGTTTACAATGGACACAAAATGCACGTCTAAGATTTATATATGGTATCCGTCGCCACGTCTCACCTGCCCTTAAAAGGGCGAACTGGATGACTATTTCATGCAGAACAGATCTTTCCACAATTTTTTTTTTATAAGATCATCTTTTATTATAAGAAGCCGAGATTTCTGTATCGCAAATTGGTGTTTAAAACCGATGTGCACGCAATTAACATTAGATCTAGGGAGTTGTTGGCGCCTCAAATACATAACCTCGAAATATTCAAAAGGTCTTTTTCTTATAATGTTGTTCGCTTATTTAACGCCATCCCCGGCGCGCTACGTATTTTGTCTCCCGTAGCACTGGCATGTTGACTGCATGGACAATTTAGTAGCTAGTATTGTCCGTCTAGAAAGTATCCGGAATTTATTATTTTTCTTAATTTCAATATATTTCTTTTTTGTTACATCCTAAGACAAAAGTAATGCATCAAGTAGGTTGTGCCGACTGTAGGCCATGGCAAAAATCATATAACAACACCAGCTATCAAATATTGTCGATTATCAACAGGCTTAATATTTGTGAAATAATGTTGCAAGTAGAAAGAAGAAAGTTGGTGGAATATTTGTATGGAAAAGGTGTTCAAAACGTTACAAAATTAGTGCAATTGACTGAACTCGAAAAAAGTGCATTATATGGAACAATAAAGAGGGTAAAAAATAGGAGAGATATGAGCCATGGACCAGTTTCTGAAAGACCGCGTAAGATTAGCGGAAACAATCTAAACGCTTTAGTGACTTTAGGACTGGCTACCAGATTTGGAAATCAACGTCAAATAAGAGTGTGTCCAGAAACTGTCCGCATTTCACTGAGAAGACAAGGTTACTTATCAAGGAAACCTAAAAAAATCCCTGCAATGACACCTCTACAAAAGCAACGAAGAACAGATTTTTGCCAACGATTTCGAGACGATAATTTTAGTGATGTTTTTATATCTGACGAAAGTTGTTTTCAGCTTGGTGCAAATCATTTAAAGATCCTATCAAGAGAAAATGTTACCGTTCAAACTTCCATATTTCCCACAAAAATAATGGTTTGGGGAGCAATCTTTCAGCGTGGTGCTACACCTCCCTGTATAATTGATGGCACCGTTAATAGTGCAAAGTATTGTGAAATTCTTAATGGCTTTCTTCTTGAAACGACTCGTGCTTTATATCCCGAAGGATGGCGTTTTCAACGGGATAATATAAGATGCCATACTTCTGCCTACACTAAAGCTTGGATGCTAGAACAAAGCTTGGCAACAATTCCATGGCCAGCAGCTTCCCCAGATCTTAGTCCCATCGAAAACTTATGGGGACTAATGAAAATTGAAGTAGAACGAGCAGCACCACGAAATAAAGAAGATTTGATCCGGTCAGTTTTACAAGCCTGGACCACTATCACCGAAAAGTATAGCGTTGACCTTGTTTCAGGATTACCTGAACGTTTAGTTAAGTGTTTACAGTTAAATGGAGATTGTATTAGTAAATGATATGAATTATTTGTTGTGATTTTATTATTCAACTAATAATAATAAATAGATGCCGTAAAATTATAGCTGTGCTTTTTGTTTTCCGGATACTTTCTAGACGGACTATATATTCTCAATGTATTATCCGATTGTTCATACTTCCCTTCGATGATCGTGCGTTGACCCACATAATTCGATTCTTAGTTGACTATGTACTTTTTATTATTACTATTGTTATTATTCTGTTTTTCGCTCTATACTTAATTAATGTGATTGTGATGTTTAGGGAGAATAACAGCAGCTTGCTTTGCAAGTGGCTGATCTCGAACACTTTGGCTATATTTCAATTTTTTTTTATATACTTTTTCTGTTTTATTTTACGTTTTTCTTTATATTTTATGTTACAATTTATTAGCCATAAACCGCTTTATTAACATATGATATGGGTAGCTAATAATTATTATTTAAACAACTTACGTTACGTACAAAATTGGGTTTTCAATTTTATTCATGCATTAGGTAAATTAACTAATAGCAAAACCTTTATATGACAACGCAAGTCCGAAATTTAATATTACGCCCAAAATAATGTTAAAGAAAACGGTCACATAGACCAGAATATTTACAGCATCGTACTTTATGAGTATTATCTGATAGATTCAAAAAATATTTATATGCTGCATAACAAAATAAACTAAAATGTTTGCACGTAATGTACGAAAAGATAATCACGCCCAAACAGATACTATATATTTATAAAGCCCTGCTTACTCGAGGGTATCCGTGTATATCTACAAAATTTTTGCGGATATTGATCGGATAAAGTGCGGTAAGTGCAAGACAAGTGTGCACAACGAGTTTTGCGCTTGGCTACTGCATTCAAATCGTTCTTGAAATTAGTATTGTTTGGTTATCATAATAGTAGCAAACAAAACATACAGAAGAAGACGTTCTTAAACTGTTGATTTATTTATTATTTATTCATTTATATATTACAAAGAAGTGAAAGAAATTGTGTATTTGAACTAGAAGGATATTATAAACTAAAGAAACTAAAAACATAGTAATATATAGGGTGCTGCATTTAAAATAACAAACTAGATACCTTGCTTTCTACTTTTTAGCCATTCTTTACATAGGAAAATATTTTTAAAGGATAATCTATTATGTCTGTTTTATTATTGACAAGTTTTACCTTCCCACCCTTTACACAATAAGCACAATTTTTTGGTCGAGACACCCTAGTTAGAGATTAAGAATTTTTCAAGGACAAGAAGCACAACTTGTAACGGACCATGGACCGTCCGAACAAATTTAAGGATATTCTAAGCTAAAATACAGTATAAAAATCATAATTATCATTTGTAACAAATTCTTTACTTTTGTTTCATTCTCATAAAATTTTTATTTTTGTTAGGTAATTTCCGAAGATCCTGCAAATACTTTTGAACCACACACTGTATGCATTTGTGTAATTATGTAAAGGAATGTCATGAAGTTGTCATATCGCGTCCAAGCAAGAGCAACATCATGAGAAATTTGCTATATAAACCGCCCAAATTTTCGTTTCGGATGGTCGGCACGTCTGTCGCTTCACACAAACGACTCACCCTGAACAAGATCTCGCGAAGTATGCCATCGGTGTGTCTCCGTGATACGACGTGGAATATTTTCTAGGTCCGAGGAATATACTCTTGAAGTTCGCATTTGAACATACATCGTCTTACCTGTCCGCGTGTAATTTTCTAAATTTCTACCGTGAGCACGTTAAAAGATACATTCCATGACGCCGTTAAGCTTCTTGGAAATGAACTTGTAAATAGAATTGAAATCTTGATTTTAAATGTTATAAATATTACACTGTAGGTATTGGAAGTTATTTGAGTTTTCCGTTTTGTTTTAAGAAGTTGTTTCCATTTATTTATTTTAGTGTTATTTTAACCTCGTGAATAAAGATTGTTTTCTTTTTTTATGTTATTAAATTCGTTTATTTTCACCTACTTGATTTATTTGATGAGTGCTGGACAATTCAGTTTCAATATGCAGCGTTCGACACCGATGTAAATTACTAATTTCACAAAGACCATAACTAATTCAAAAACACTCACGAAAGTAATCATTTAGCTCTACGATCAGGATGTGTAACTAACTTCGTATACATTGCTAAGCCATTAACGCATAATTCCCGCTGGCTTTTTCAAAAAGAATTTTGTAAGAATAAAATAAAGAAACGACTAATCAATACTTTATTTGCATCAGCGATGCAAATATAAAGTGAGTTCAATGCTAACGAAAAATAAGTAAAGTTAATTCTTCGCATTTTGCGAATAGTATTATTTGTTAAATACTTTATAAAATCGCTACTGCACTCAATCAAAAAGAAGAAAGTGGAGTGGTAATGTTTTTCCCAACATTTCATTCATACTTTATATGCGTTTCGCCGCATCATCGGGAGATTCAGAACTAAAGCGAAAATTCTTAGCAGCAAGATTCCAGATGATTCCGTAAGGCGAAATGTACATAGAGCATTATACTACGTATATTTAGCATACAAGCAACTGTTGTTGCAATTTTGATTCTCATTTTGATAAGAAAATTATTATTGTTATTGTTGTTTTCGAAATGTGCTTCGCTTCACCTTCTTTGAAGGATACTAATTTAAAAAATCTACACTGAAAATGTTGTTTCAAATACTTAAAATCAAGTCTAAATTTTAGTAACTACCACTGTATTCATTTGTGAAATAATTTAATTGTTAACCAAAACCTGTCTATAATTCCCCCTATTTAAACAATATAATAATTACTGTCTGTTCCGGAATTCACAAAAATTAAATCTATAAAAGCTCATTTATTAAAGGACTATTATTCCTTATTACATCAAATCACTGGTTGTGCGTAATTAGAGAAAGCGCGTAAAAAGCGTCTATTACATTGTGGCAATCTTTCTGCTTAGTGCGTATTAAGTCTTGCATATGTAAACAATAGTATATAACAGAACAAAAGTTATTTCCAATGTCGTTTATAAAGTGCACAGAAGTAATAGAAATTTCTGCTTGGATTTTAAAACCAAGTGGTTTATATCCTTCGAAAATAACGATAGCTAACATATGGAAGTTGGTATTCAATGTAATACTGAATGTAATCATATATCAAACAATCGTGTATAACATAATAGTTGCAATAAAAACTAATAACACGACATTGTTAAATTGGGAAACTTGCATACTATTTCCCTTGACGAATTATAGCTCAAAAACAGGTGTGCTTATAATACACCGAAACCATTTTCTTTCTATTTTAAACGATTTAGAATCTGTAGAGTTTAATTCGCATTCGAAAATGTTAAATCGAAATATACGATTTGTTTACAACATTACTAGGATGTTGATTAAGTTCTTCGCGTATTCTTTGATTGTATGCTTGGGAATATTTAGCATCTTGCCATTTGTTACTGATAGCTTAATGTTCATACCGCCAGCTTTTGACACGGGAAGATTTGACGTTGTCTATAAAATTGCTCATCTCTTCCTAAGCACTTTTGTGTCATACATTTATCTTGGCGTTGAGACGCTGTACATTGCGCTATTAGGATTATGTATAGCGCAACTAAATATCTTACAAGAGAAATTATCCAACATTTTCACATATATCAGTAGAAATGAAACCAACGGTTGCAACAAGGAGGCAGCTGTTCACATTTTTCTCAAGGAATGTATTATTCTTCACGACAAAATTAACCAGTAAGTAAGGCACAATAGTAAAACGTTAACTCAGATTATTGCATAATTTTGAATAGGTTTGTGGACAAATTAAGTGTGGTACTATCACTTCCTATGTTTGTACAATATTTGAGCGGCTGCATCATGTTCAGTTATAATATACTACAATTAACAATGTGGGTAAGTATTGAGAATTCACCCACCAAAAGTAAGTTTAATACTAGGTTACACATCACATACAGAGGTATATCTTTATGTTGTGGCTGCCGCCATATTTAAAATACGATCGATAGATAACCTATAGAATTAGGAAAATATCAAGTCCTTAAACATGCAAAACAAATAAAACTAAGAGTTACTACTACTTTGCCATGAAAGTTAAAGCTATCGCCTTTTTGTGTACATCGGATTTACGGTGATCGAAGCATTTCTTTAAGTCAAAGAAATTTGCATAAATTTAGAGAAATCTATCTTTTCGATAATAGATATAAATATTTCTTACAATACTTTCTACCCTTAAATTCTTCTTATAGTACCTATAATATAGTTTTTTAATATTCACATTATTTAATTGAAAAAATTCTTTAATTATAAGAAAATTTTCTGATTTTCTTGATATGTATATACTGTAATGTTACAAAATAACAACAACGAGGTTAGCTGTCATCAGCGCTAGATTCACTTCTCATCTTGGCATGTCAACCTATCGAGTATAAGGGTCCATCCGTTGGTAGAAGCCTGATCCCTAGAGACAGATTCCTGTGTTTAGCCAAATATATATTTTTTTTTTTGCGTAAAAATAAGAAAATTAATAAGTCCAGCCAACGACAATCGCGGGGAAGACTTATATTAACTACTTTTATCTATCATTCTACTTTCATCACATTAATGTCTAAGATTTCTACAGCGAGTTCTAGTGCATACGTTATTCGTATAGAAGTTGTCTTTGTCAATTAAATGTCTTTCGGTCCGTTTCATCTAAATTCGTTGTAGTGTTGCATGTGGGCAAGAGTGTCATCCAAGAACACAGAATCCCAGCATCAATTGCATCCCTGCATCATGTTACAGCATAAATCTTTCCTTTCGGCATATATTTCAATAATATTACATTTTCAATTGGTAAAAATTATCATAGGAGTCTATGGAATAAAACAATTGCCAGCGTATTTGAACAATGGTGAAAAACAACGCCAATTTTATTTGTAACTTTAGGTCTAACTGTCGTCCAGGCAAGTTGTAGCATTTCCTCCAAGTTAAATAATCTTGAGTAAATATTTCAATTTAAAAATTATTAACAAGTGTGTTCAGTATTATATTAGTGAAGAAAAGGAGTTCGAAGAAGGACATAAACCTGGTGTTTATGTATTAGAAAGTAACAAGATTTAAGGTTAGTAGTTATTTCCATTTCTACGTCTTAACACGTCTCCTTTCATCTGCTGAAAGAGTGTCCAGTGACATTCCCGGATTCATGACCCGCAATTTTTGAAGAAAATTTAGAATTTCGGCAAAGTGTAATGTTTGCCAAATTTCACATTGGCAAAACATTACAATATATTATATATGAGTGTCGTTTTAATTTAAAAAAATATATCTCTTTATAGATGATATACCACTTCTTTAATGTAAAAAATAATTTATTTGCAGGTAAACTTTCATTTATTTAATATAATATTAAATATCATCATAGCTTGTTCAAATTAGTGTATGTTTCTACGATTAGAATAATAAGTGTGAACAAATGAATAAATATACAGTTTCATTAAATACATGACGATGCTGTAGAAAATAAATTCTCTTTTGCGTTGGTTAAACACAAATATATAGTGCGCCTGGATTTCGTAGGGACAACATGGAATTTTGTGTTTGAGTAGATAGGAAATGATTAAATTAGCAAATAGGTGATATTCCGACATCCGATTAAGAATCTATTTTCAAATATTACTTGTCATGGGCAAAATTTAAAAAAAGAAACAAAATCTGCTAATTTCTTTTAGTTTTCATTCTAATTTAAACACTATTACTAGAACTTAATAAAATCAATTTAAGTTTTGCCTTTACTTATGAAATTATGTTTCGAAACAAAAAACAAACTTATGTAACCTAACAAACCAACTAAGCTACAAATACAATAACTTATAACAATAAATTATTCAAATAAACCGCCATTAATTACTTAATAGTATTGCCATTAATTCTTTGAAATGCCTCAAGCACTGCAATTCTTCAACATTGTTGTATGTCGGAACATAGACGTTATTTTTTAACAGTACTACAAGAAGGTATCAGGAGGAGCGAAATCAGGTAATCTTACAAGCCAACATATCCCATTATCCTCACATAAAACCGCTGATTTAAATAGTCCACAACGGCATGAGTATTATGCAAAGTACGCCCATCTTGTTGAAACCACCTCTGCCTAGTAGTTTCTAGTGGCAACTCTTATATTGAGTCTGCGTAGGAAAGAAAGATACCTTTATTCCGTTGAACTACAAACATTCAAACCGAATCTAACTTGGTTTCGAACTGGAAGAGTCGGCTGTGAATTATGTTGGAAGTAGTAATGCTTATTATGTTTGTTAAACTTCCCACGGTTTGTAAAAATCGTTTCAGCTATCCACAAAATGATATTCTGATATTCTGAAATTTGGAATTGCATTTACTTGGCCCAAATACCAATTGCAAAATTAAAGTCTTCTTTCTGCATCTCCTGACCTTAATGTTTGAAATGGTTTAAGCACTTATACTTGTTTTTCTTCAGAATTCCTTTCCAACATCAACACTCTGCGAAATATTCTCATCGAAATTAACGCAAGAAAAAACTAATTCCACTTTCTTCACTAGTCTTCTTTGGTTTTAGTGCGGCAAACAAACCTGAATTCTTTAGATTCTTGTACCGTTTTGTGATCAAGTAATCGCCTTTCTGGATGTCTGACGTTCTAGATTATTGTAGAACTTGATATACGTAGAAAACAAATCATATTTTTCAAAATTTTGCATTATTAATTGAATTAATAACACTCATGCTGATGAACAACATTGACAGGCAAGAATGATAAACGTTTTTTTTTTCATTTTGGAGACGTTTTGCATATCGTGTGATATGTAAACCAATTTAAAACTTTCAGGTTAGAATAGATTTCTAAAATTTTACTTTGCAAAACATAAATTGGTGTTATTAAGTGCTAGTAAAACCAATTTAATGAAAGTATGAAAATTGTCATGAAAATTAGCTCTCAATCTCTTGATTAACAAAAGTTACGGCAACTAAAAGAAGCAGATTTTGGCTATGACATGTAATATTTGAAATTGTTAAGAATCCATTTTCAAATATTACTTGTCATAGCCAAAATCTTCTACTTTGCTCTCCGAATATCACCTTTTTGCTAATTTAACCATCTCTCTATCTCCTCAACCACAAAAGTTATCCATGTTGTCCCTACGAAATCCGGGCACACTGTCTCTCCAAGTGCATGTACCTATGTATTATTGAATTAATGAAACATGTTGAAGAATTTTAAATATGTAATCAAATATGCCATTCTTTTATAATAATTTGCGTCAAAGAAACAACCTCAAAGAAATACAAATTCGTTGAACTGAAAATGTTCTCTTTTATCAGTATTAAATACACTATAAGCTTCCCATTATAGAAGTAAATAACAACAAAATAATAGCAACAACTTTAAAAAAATAAATGATTTTCACTAAAGAACCTAAGCATAATTCCAGAATCTTAGTTCATTTACTAACACATCTATGTATCTATATGTTTCCCCAAATTTACAGAGAGTAATAAGTTTAGGCATTCTAATTTAACATGCCTTCATAATTTGTTTAGTTTTTCGTTCCTTTTCTGAACCTCAGACGTTTTTAATCGAATTGTATATAACTGTAATAAAAAAAATAATCTCTACAAACGAAGAAAAGTCTTTAGTTAAACTAAATTGTGAAGGTACAATTTTTAATGATCAGTAAATTGCCGAACTACATAAACACTGCGATCAAAATGTTGCATTAATTTCCAAAACCACTCCATGCTCGGAATAATTAGAATATTGTCTGAAAATCTTTAAACACATAAAAATCGAGGGTTGATTCTAGTACTTTTTCAAATCTCCTTCAGTGCTCCACCGCATCCATCTCCCTAAAGCACACAGATTTACAAAGTGTCGCTTTAAAACGGATTCATGTAGAACCAATTATTAATGACCTACAACTACAAATTATTAATTTAATTAATTTAAATGAATTAATAATTTGAGAGGAATTAGTTGTAACGGTGAAGTTATTGTATGAATTAGAAGTAATTTTATTTTCATTTACTATGATCAAAGCCTTGCCTGGGACAAAAGTTTTAAGTTCTTCACAATCGTAATACAAGCTTTTCTACATGGGCCGTCGGAAAAGTATCAAGCCTCAATATGAAGATGGCACTTCTCGTCACAAATATTCTGACACTATAGTTGAAAAATACATTTAACAGTCATTTGTGTCAGTGTTTTTGTACAAATGGAAAAAAATCAAATATCTAACCTTCATTAAATTCTTGCTTCTGAAAGGTAATACACAAATTAAAGCCTAAAGTCTTTACTGGAACTCTACGCCATTGTTTGCCACAGTGAAATTTTGAATTTAAATGTGGTCGCACCAGCTTGGTTGACGATGAATATTCGGATGGTGCTAGACGGTCATCGAACTAAGGTTAGAGACATAGCAGAGACTGTGGACATCTCGAAGAACGTGTTTGGTATACGTTGACTGACGATTTTGATTTGAAAAGCAAGCCGCGCGTTGGGTGAGCTTACTCACTCGGAACCAGAAACGCATTTGAATTAACATTTCCAATGCCCTGTTGAAGTAGTTTAAGCAAAAATAACTCGGCGTTTTGGCGTCGATTAATGACGGTAAATGAAAGTTGGATACAGGAATACACTCCTGAAACCAAGGCTCAGTCGAAAGAGTGAACTACTGCGAAAAACAATAATAGGGACATACTTCATGATTGCTTCACACACAAGTTAACTGCAAGCCTGGTAGAAAAACGGCCGCATAAAGAAAAAGAATATGTTGTTCCATCAAGACAGCGTAACGTCTCACACTACAGTGAGCACCCGGTTTTTTTTTTTCGCTCGGGGGCCAAAGCCATTTCATCGAATGAAGAAGCCATCACATTCGTAAACACTTGTTTTACAGAAGAAGCCGCCAACAACTATTTAGATGAGATTTAAAAAGACTTGGAAAACTGTTTAGACTTACAGGGAGGCTAGATTGAGAAGTAAAACTGAATTTAACAAAAAGAGTATTTGTTTCAGTGTTAGGATGGAAACTTTTCAGACTACTCTCGTAGGAAAGGTTTCATTCTTGGGTAAATACATAAATTTGATACCATGTGCTAATCTTACATCTTACATACGCGTGTTTTTATTCTGACTAAACGTTGTGACATATCTGCTGCTTATTTGCAAAATATTCTATGAAATTCGTGTAAACGACATCCATCGTCACTAATTGTTGGGAAACTTTTACGGAATGTAATCTACAGCCTTACACGTTTTTTAAACAAAATTAAATAGAGGCTAGCTAATCTAATTTATCATATTTTCCAGGGTAATGAAAGTACGGCGAGACTAGTTGGTCTATGCAGCTATTCAGGAATTATTTCTGCACAAATAGCGACTTACCACTGGTTTGGAAACGAAATAATGTATAAGGTATAGTGCAACGCCATACAAATCGCTAATACTCCATAAAATAAATTAAGAGCGGATAACAGAATCAAAATGTTAATATACAGACCTGCACGCCTAAATTAATTCAATTGCACAGGCTAACTTTCAGAATATGCAATAACCATATAAACGATAAGATTCTATCATCAAAGTAATGCTGCTAATACAGCTACTCGCAGTATTGCTAGAATCACTCACGGCAAAAGCAACGTGAGGAGAGAAAACGCTAACTAGTGGACATTTGTCTGCCTATCCGGCGTCATCAATGTTGCTCCGAACGTATTCTCTCACATCACTATTTCCCTCTTGATTTATATCATTCTTATTCGCAATGACAAACCAAGTGTATTTCTTGGCACCACCGCACACTCTTGCCGTCTAAAAAGCAATGCCAAAAAGCGGGTACAGTTCCTCAAGCAATTCCCAAGTAGACCTTGGACCGCTGAACTAAAGAGGGCCTTGAGTGCTCTAGATAGCTGCACATGTTCATTATGTTTTCGTTATATATTAAACCAACGACCACTTTTTATGCATTTACAGTTTATCTTTTTATAGTGTCAAAAAATCATAGAAGTCTGCTACTTACTGGATTGGTACAAATTAAGCATAAAGTCTCAAAAAACACTTATGTTGATAATGGAAAGAGCGAAAAGACCTTTAATCATTAAAGCTTACAACTTCATCTTTATCACTATTACCTCCTTCGGCGTGGTAAGATCCTAATTGCTTTGACAATGTTAAGTACTAATTATAATTGTTGCAGATTATCCGGTGGTCGTATTCTATATTTGCTCTGTTTAAAGCCAAATATAATTGATATTCTACAATAAACGAAGAAGAAACACATTTTAGTTGTAGAGAACTGGGAAATTAGTCATTTCGTATAAAATAGCGCGTTTTATAGCTCATATTAGTATAAATGCCGAATTAATATTGTAGTACACCTCTAAAACATAAACAACGACTATATTTTCGTGTTATACTGTGATGAATCATAGGCCGTCCACTCAAATTTAAAGATATTTTAAACTAAAATAAAGTATAAAAGTAACAGTTATGTGTAATAAATTCTTTACATTTTGTTTCAACCGCAGCGTATAAATTTTGCCAACTAATGAAACCGCAATTTGTATAAAGGAATGTCATGAAACTACTATACTACTATATACTATAAAGCCCTCAAATTTTCGTCTGAATAGACTCCTGGTCTGTTACTTCACACGGACGACTCACGCACAAAACAAGGTTTTGGGAAATATGTGGCCGTCGGTCTGTCTTCGCGACACGACGTTGAATATTTTCTAGGTCCGTCGGTCTGCCATTGTGGTCCGATGTAGAATATTCTTAACCGTTATCCTGCTAACAGCCTCTAGCTGTTTGAAAGAGAACCGCCGGATAAGTCCGTCTTACCAACCCACGCATAATTTTGTAAGTTCCAAAAAGAAATTAGAAATTATTTGTATTTTCCGTTTTATTTCAATAAATTGTTGTTTGCATTTAGATTGTTTTCTTTTTTATGTTATTAAATTCAAAATAAGTAAAGTTAAATCTTCGCATTTTGCGAAAAGTGTTTATTGTTTCCACCTCACAGTGGTTTCATCGGGTGGATAAATATTCAAGAGTCACGACCAAATACAACACTTTGTAGATTGAGAGGTTGATTATAAGTTTAAGAAAAAAAGCAATATAAATCTGTTTGATCTGAACAGATTTATACCTTACTCTTTGACATTCATCCACTTGATGAAGCTACAGTATAGTAAAACAATATTGTAGAGAAAGCTATAATCCGAATAAATTCTGCAGCGGAAAGCAAATAAATCTGTTACGAATATCTTTAAGTTTCTGGTGGATAGAGATGACGGAAGGGCTGTATTATAAAATAAATCCTCGGAGAATCAATGCTCATAAAACAAAGGTAATTAATGTTTTAAGTGGACGGTGACCAAACCAGCGGGGCCACAGACTAAGCTGTTTATTGTAACCGCAGGAGTAGTATGCAAGTAATATGTGTACAGTTCTACAGCGTTATTACTACCACCTTTGCCTTGGTCAGCGGCTGCTATAACAGAAACATGCCTCATAAAGGTTAAGATCAACAAGCTATCGACGTAATCTATTTGTTGATATGCCAGAGCCAGTTGAATGTTAACCAAAAAAGGGGTTATACCTGTCTGTATTGTCTTCAAAGATGCTGTACATCGTAATGGTTTGGAGAAGATCCAAATTAAGATACTCAAAATGATCTCTAGTTACGCATCATACAAAACAAGGCCAAACATTTGAATTACAACATATTAACGCTTCAGAAGAAACATTACTATCTAGTTGAACTAGAAAAATGTAGTATGGAAGATAAAAAGGACATCATGTTAATCCAAAAAAGAAACACAAGAAATAGATGACAGCTCTCATTTTCACGTTGGGAAACTCGGTTCTAACCTATGACTTAATTCGTGTACTCACAAATATCAACGCGCATCAATGGCATACGATCTTACTGGTGGTTTTGGCTTACCTATTTTCGCAAAGACAGCCGACAAAAATTTATGTAATCCCAATGACGTACAAAAACGTTCTTACTCAAAAGGAAAAGACATCATCGGATGTAAAGATGTATTAGCTGGGACGGTGGTATGAATCTAACTGTAAAACGAGTAGTACCAAAATCATCACCAACCATTATAAACAGATCCGAATCCGTTCAATATCATATTAAGTATCACCATTTCCGGAATAGGAAGAGACCATCCATACACCACACTTGGAATAATTGTATGTAAAGGTTCTATTTCTGCCGTTTTACATCAAGTTTAGAGTAAAAGCACGCGTAATAGTTAATAAAAGAATTAAAAAATGACAGAACACATCAGAAAATGCCTAGGAACAAAAACAAAAAAAAAGAATGCTAAAAAGCTTCGTCATGGTATTGACGGAATCATTTACGGCAAACGCAATGTAAGGAGAGAAAAAACACACTACCAGGTGTGTTCTGTCTACCCGGCGTCATCAGCCATTAATACCATTATAAAGCTATTTTAGCATTATTTTTTTGGTTAAAAAGTGATGATCACTACCTGGCGAACACCGGTAATTAATATTCACCAATTTAAATGAAACTTGTGAGTTTATACCAATTTAGTTTAAGAATAGTTATATTTTTTTAGGTGCCTAATAACACGTTTTCGCTGTCTAGGGCACCCTAAACGCAACACAACCACAAATTTCAACTGTTTTACTGATATTATATGGTCAGTCAGTGGTTTTTCCTCTGCTACAAACAGTTTGCGGGGAGAACTTGCATTGAATGTATAAGTAATTAATTAATAACAAAGATACTGGCTGCACTAGATTTATCTAACCTTCTAAGTTTCATTTTAAAGGACTTCGAAAAATTTGTAAGGATGAAATTTCTTTGGCTTACACACAATATCTTAATCATGTAGAAACAACGGTCGTTAATGATCTTAAGATAATTTTCAAATTTCTTCAAACAAAGCAAGGTTCAACTAAACTCCCAAAAACACTAGTTTACAGTGATTCGGACCTGGAATCTCCCAGGACATTGTCAACGCTTTCGCTCATAAATTCAGTTCCTCTTACCTTCCTTGTGGTAAAGTTGGCCATGAGGACACACATACCAATTATGTCCCTCTTACATTATCTCCTGTTTCTGTAACAGATTTCATTAACATCATGTCTTCATTTCCTCATAATTACAATGCTTGTGATAACTTAATTCCCAATTTCGTTGTACGTAGTGCCTGTCACATTCTTGCCGAACCATTGTCAATTATAATTAACTGCTCCATTCGGACCTGTACCTTCTCCTCTTTTTGGAAGCGGGCCAAAGTAATTCCAGTTTTTAAGAAGGGAGAAAAGAACCTAGTGGATAATTATAGACCAATCTCGATTTTGTCTAATTTTGCCAAGGTCTATGAAACTTATTCTCCACCATATATTATCACACAAAACCCTATATTTCACCACACCAACATGGTTTCGTACGAGGAAGATCAACAGTTACCAATCTTGTGTCGATTACCCAATTCATTAGCCAGCATCTTGACACATTAGATCATAATGTTTTACTTCAGAAATGTTCCGCTTTTGGCTTCAGTCTATTATTCGACTTCTAAAGTCCTATTTGACCAACAGAAGCAATTATGTTTTTTATAATGGATTCAAATGTTTCGAATTTAGTCCGTCTTCGGGTACTCCACAGGGTTCGAATTTTTTTATTTTGTATTCAATTACTATTCTTAGTATTGTACGTTGTGTATAATGTTGTCCTGTAACTGGAAGCCGTTGGACAATAAACTATTATTATTATTGAGATGAGCTAAATGCTCCTTGTACCTAACTTTGATTAATCTTTGTGTCAGCCAATATGTATTGTGTTCACAATGTGAATATTTGTCTTATAATTGGGGTCACCTATTGTACAATAAACATTGTTATCATTATTATTACTATATACTTGATTACAATCTTTCCCTAAAAGGTTTTTGAGAATGTTGTTTGAAGAAAAAACAATTTTCGATCAGAAAAGTTTTTTGGAAAACCTTTCGTGTAGCTTGCATAAAAGAGTAATTTACATATTTTTTACTCCCGCTGTCAATATGTTCAAGTGTGCAATATTTATAACCTTTAATCTGTTCTTATGTTTCCTAATAGCGTTATAGAACTTAATTCATTTACTTAATGATATAGTTCTACTACTTAACTTTCATGTATGTATATGGTTGTAAAGTACATATGAAATGTACAACAAAATTTAGTTGAAACTCCGATACAAGTTGTTGAGAAGAGAGGGACAAGCAATCTTTACCCTTTTTAAATTAATGGGTGAATATTTTCAGTAGGTTTTTTGTGTTAAAATCTGATATTTGTGATTATTAAAGCGCTGTTGGCCATATTTATTTTAATTATTTACATAGTTTTACAATTATTGTAAACTATATCGTTAGATTAGTTAGCATAACAGAATCTGATCTGAATATACGATTTTGCCGATGAAGTTAGAAAACCCATCTTCTATAGATATGTTTGAAGCAACGCTTAACTTAAATCATTCTTCTAAAGATAAATATCCAATAAATAGAAAACATTAACTACCAAATCAATAGATTTTTATTTCAGATATTTAATTGTGAATAGAGTGTAAATTTATTTTAATCAGTAACAGTTCACTTCATTGCATTGCAATTGTCTTTCCCGCCCTTTCGTCTACCGTAATTACTTTAAATCGGCCTCGCAAACTTTCATTTCCAATTTGACCTTTTCTGGTTACCCCCGCTACTCCGCTACTGCTTTAAGATAACGCATTTCACTTGTCTGTATTTTACTTTTTGGTCGTTCGTTTCTATTGGTTTCATCTGTAACTTCTCTTTTTCCTTATAAAGGACTTGTTTAGCACAAAAGCAATTGTTTGCACCCTTTATTGGATTGATGATATCGTGTTCCGTTATTGTATGTTTATACATCTTCCTGTAGTAAGAATTAAAACAATGCGCCCACTTATGTTATCTTTTTTTTAACCGACTTAAAAAAAGACAAGGTTCTCAATTCGTCGTATATATTTTTTTTGTAATCATTTTTAAATTGTGCAAAACTCTCATCTTTTTCATATATTTGTCTGGTACTGTGCTTTATTAGTAAAAACTTTTATAAAGACTTCAAAAATTTCTGTAGTTTGGCAGATCAATAAGCATATACATTTGAAGTGCTGCTTTCGAAACATTTCTATAATTATTTTTTTTCAACTTTGGGGGGAGCCATTTGTTGTAGGTGTTAATGGAGACGTCTAAGTGGAACTTTCATAACGAATATTCATAAACTAAAATCAGCTAAAGAATAACAAAACCGTAATTATAAAATTAAATATATACAGGCCATTTAATCCGAGTATATATTAACAATAGTTAATAAACATGAAATACATTATTCGCTTCTTAAAGTTGTTAACTATAATTGGATCACTGCTTACTTCAATCGGATTTAATTAACCTAATTTTAAACCTATCTTTAAGTGAAATAACTAAGTAAATTGTAACCAACAAATTATATCAAGTATTACAATAGATTAATATGTCTCATCTGTTCTTTAATTACAGGTACCCGTACATTTCTCGATATTGTAATCCATTGATTACTAATATAAATAACTCATACCACAATCATCGGGATCGGAACAGTCCCAATTAAGAGATGAAACGACAAAACAGCAATAAACGGGCGCACTTACTTCATTCCTCCTGTGAACTTCAAGCAGTACCTTTCTCGTGAAAGTAGCATAAACATGTCTAAAATAAGCTGCATGAAAACGTTAAGTACACCCGTGTGGGTGTTAAAAAAGAACGGATTATGGCCCGTAAAGGAACTAACTTCAGTTATAGTTTTCAAATGTGTATGCAACTTAATACTTGATATTACAACTCTGAGCGTTGTTTTACAAAGCATTATAATCGCAATAAAAACTAGAAATATAAAATTATTGAATTGGATGACATGCGTTCTATTTCCTTTAACAAACTATTTCGCTAAAACAATTCCTCTTTGGATTAATAAGGAAAGTTTCTTTTCTACATTGGATGATCTAAATTCGACAGCGTTCAACTCACACAGCGAAGAACTGAATAAACACGTACAAACAATAGACGCGATTTCCAAATTGATCTTAAGGTACTTCACGTTAGCAATGTCAATATTCATATCAATCTCCTGTCTACTACCGTTTTTCACCAAAATGCCTCCAATGGTGCCAGCTCCATTCAGTACTGGGAAGTACGATGCTGTATATAAGCTAATGCATTTTCTTTGTACATCGTATTTGGCAGTAAATTCAGCAAGTATAGATGTTTTTTATATGTCACTAATTGCGCTCTGCGCTGCTCAATTAACTATATTGGAAGAAAAACTAATTCACGTTTTCGAAGATGCAAAGACAATTTATGAAAATGATAACAGAAGAGGTATGGACAAGGTTGCAGAAGATATTTTAAGGGAATGTATTATTTTACATGAAACGATTAGTAGGTACGTAAGTAGTTTTACACAATTATTATTGTTATCATTAGGATTCCACAATTTTTTTTGTCTTTATCACGATTCGCCAAACACTGGCAACATTTGCATATATTTTGTGTCTATTCTAACTTAGAGAATGTTTCGTTGCAATATGCGTGGTTAAAAATGTTATTTTATTGTATTCGGCAATGTGGTTTGCTCTATTATTTTCATACGAACCGTGTTTAGGTTATGTACAAATGTGAACATAAAAGCAGTTTTATGAAGTTAAATAAGTAATGAGGATATGGAAAAAAGGTAGTCCAAATTTCATAACTCTTTAGTAAATAGCTACCGGTTTCGAGCTGTGCACAATTCTTCTTCGGGTCAGCTAAAAGCCATCCATAAAATTGCAGTTGAAATATAGATGTAGGATTACGTTATCGTTTTTTTTCTATGCATAAATAATTAATAATTACAAGTAATTATGGAAAAATTTAGAAAATATAGCAAAGCAGAGTAGCAATATAATGTGAGGAAAACTTGTTCCTTGCAAAACCATATTGTAGAACATACTTTTGGATGCAATTTTACTTGAATTTTACTTGAAAACTAAGTCAAGTTTAGTATAGTAAGGGACTTCATACCTCATCCATGAAAAGATGTATTTCTGAAAATAACTGTTTTAGGAAGACTAAAATTATGACTTCTTGAAACAGGTTCAAATTACTCCATCACGATTTACAACAACATTTAAAATAATGTCCTCTTTTTTTAGATTCGTCAGGAAACTGTGTACTATCCTAGCCTTTCCACTGTTTATACAATATGTTTATGGAAGTTTTATAATATGCAACACAATTTTGCAGCTCACCATACTGGTAAATGCTCTTAAGGCTTGCATAAGTATGTACCATGTACCTAGTGTCCCTACCTTCTGGAATTGTAGAATTACACTTATTATGTAAATGGTACGGCACCAAGATTTTCAAATAATTTAATAGACACTAAAAATATTTCCGCGTGTACGAAGTAATGGATAATTTCTGTGTAATTTCTAATGAAATGTGCTGTGTATTATTACGTATTTCATTTCTCCATCTAAAAGTAGATCAAAGTAACATCTAACTAACTTCGATATATTTATGATTTTCTCCTGAATTGCCTAACTTTAGATCCACACATTTGCTTAAAAAGAATCCAAAATGCATTTTGACGTAAATTTTTGCTCGATTAAATTGCATACCTCACTGTATCTAAACCTTGTATTAGAGCGCCTTCTAAACGTACAGAGCGTTCAGGATTCAGACCCCAGAAACATAATTCTTTTAAATACCATAAAAACCATTTGTATCCACCGCATAGCAAATTTATATAGATTATGAGCTTAGAGCAAAAGTATTTCCAGGAGTAAGTAGAATAGAATATCAGCATTTTACGAACATTTTCGATTATACAAAGATTATTTAAAATATTTTTGAAAATTGAATATTTTTGAAATTTTACTTCCGGTTGTGCCGGAAGCGAATTTCAACTTATTTTAAATTAACTGTCTATTATTTCACCACAAAACTCCCTTTGAAATTCCGGAACAGTACTGAATCCTACCATTTTCAAAAAATCGATTTTCTACAGTTCCACTATTAACTTTAATTACTTATTTATTATAAACTATGCTGATTATGAAAGAGTTGTTTCGTTAAACTAATGTAGGTGCAAACTAATGCAGTCAGTGTTATTAATAGATGTAACAGTAGACCGAAAATACTACACAGGGTGTTTAAATTTCCGAATCAAATTTGGTATCGACTATATTAGCAAAAGTCGATTTTTTCAAATGTCACCCTCCGCAAGAAATTTTCAATCCTATGAAAAATCCTATGTCAAAAACGTGTCTTGATATGACAATAAATTTTCGCAAATATCGTATCAGTAAAACTACATTACCGTATAGTGCTGTGAGAAATGATAGTAAATGTTAAAGTCAGACATTTAATTTATTTGTTGTTAAAAACAAAGAGAAACAAGGAAAAAACAGTTTTCACACAATGATGTATCTTGTAAAACATAAATAAGTTTAGAAAATCCTAAAATGTAATAAAATAACTATAAACCAGAAAATAATGATTACGTGAAAAAACAAACATTACATTAAAAAAATGTTAACATTTCTTAAAACATTTATAGTCTGTAGTATATTCGAAAGCACTATCATTGCATGCTAAACAAGTTAAAATGTATTCCTTGGGTTATTACTGGCACATCGAACGAAATTGGAGTATATTCCATTGAAAACAAGTTGAGCTCTGTCTTGCATGTCTTCTTTGGTTGTTGTTGTATGTGCATACACATGAGAAGTGCTTCTTTTACTACGTTTTGCAAAGTACACAAATACCCTTCCCCAGTTAAATTTTCGCCGTAAGAATGACGTTCGAAAAACATTAATGCCGCAGAAAACTTGAACACTTTGCACTCGTATTAGTCTGAGACTTTCGTCTGCCTAAAAATGCATATAAGCCCTCTTTGGTAAACTTAACATCATCAGACCAAATTATTAATTTTGAAAATTCCGCGCTTTCTTGAAATTTTGTCTAGAACCATTCAGAAAACTCTGCCCTAAAATGGGATCTTCATTTCGTAAATGTTAAATTTGATGATATTTAAATGAAATAATAACGTGGGCTACCACGGCGAGAGTCTGTTAAAACTAAACATGTTCCGGATTTGGACCGTGTCATGGTTAATCGAAATCTCGACGTTTCGGCCACAATCATATGGGACTTCTTGGTTGGCAGTAAACACTTGAGCAACATAAACAAGTCGATGGTATTCTTCTTGAAATACTTTTACCCTAAGCTCAAAACGACGTATTCTGTATATAAACATTTTTCTATAATGATCCATATGTTTAGCATTGAAAGCGCGAGTACTACATACGCAAGGTACTGTATCCAAATGGTTTCCAGTGTTAGTATTGCGTGGTTACCATGACAACAGTCTCACATTGCTATTTTAACTATTGACTCAAAACATTAAGCATCGGTAGCTTCTTACTAAATGACACGATGGTCGAAGCATTTGTTACATCGGAATGCCAACAAATCGAAACCGACACAGAAGAAATCAGCGTTAAGGTCGTGGAGCCCCAGGAAGACGGCTCGCTAAACTTTGGCTTCGGTTCTGAAATCCCGACCTCCCAGATGTTTCTTCAACGATCCGAATGAGTTCTATTATGTCTCGAGAGTTTACAATTCAAATTCCAGAACGCTAGGGACATCTTGTATATTCGGAATGTTTAAATAAATGTTATATTATAATTTAATCACGATTTATTAATTTTCGTAGACACGAATTAGAAACAATATTTTTTCAGGGTGAAAGGGATACAACTACTATTATTGGTTTGTGTGGTTACTCAGGTATTGTATTTGCGCAGATGTCGGCATATCACTGGCTTGGAAATGAAGTGATTTATAAGGTAAGAGGTAGGAATATTAGAATAATCACGAATTCTTATATATCCTTGTTCAACTCTAAGTAGCTTTTTTTTTTTTATTTAAAAGGCACGAATAGGGAATGTTATGTAACCGAAAGCAATTTTTTTCTAAAAGGAATTACAATTATGGAAATTATTTCAGAGTGACAAAATTATAGAAGCTGTTCTTTTATCGAAATGGTATAACCTCAATTTAAAATGTCAAAAATATCTCGTAATTTTAATGGAAAGAGGAAAAAGGACGTTAACAATATCCCTGTACAAATTAGTATTTGTGTCTCTGGCATCATTGGGAGCGGTACGTAATAACTTTTTCTTTTGTCAGGAAAAGCACTACTGTGCATAATATAATTGCTCAACATCTCAATGGTTCGGTGTTAAAAAGACGAATGACTTCCGAGACGAATATTTTAACGCTTCCTTTTTATACGTCTTGTATACTATTTGTACGTCAGAAGCTAACGTATACTGATTGTTGGAGCTATTCGCAGTTCAGTTCCATTTCCTGCTAATCCCTTATCTTAAATAGAATATCTTGTAACCAAAAAATAATACTAAAATAGCTTTCTCATTGTATTGGCGGCATCATTAGCGTGATTTCGAGAGTATTCTTTACTCCACTTTGCACCGCTGTTTGTCTCAGAATTAATATTACAACATTTGAAACGATCCCTTGGCGCCCTCTAGTGTTAAAAAATACATGTCTGCCGTTTAGTAAGCAACGACATAAACCGGATACTATTCCTCAAGCCATCTCTCCAGCAGACATGTGTTTCTTAGCACTAGAGAGCGCCAGGAGATGTCTGGTTCGTCGCTCCGAATGTTGTAATATTAACTGTGAGAAAAATAGCGATGCAAAGTGAAGTATAGAACTCTGCCAGAACCACGCTGATGAGACTGGTTAGGCAGAAACATGTCCGTGGGTGGTGCATTTTTTCTCTCCTCGCAAATAGACAATACAAATTCAACGATGCCACATATGATATTACATTAAAAAATACGCCAATGTACAGTTAGTTAAGGAACGGTACCAAATTGTTTCCTGTCATATAAGGTTCATCTAAAGAGCCCATTGCTAGGGAACGTAATCACAGCAACTGTCAATCTTGCTTGTTGTGCCTTATTATTATTTATTTATTTACCGTATTTAGTTTTATTACAATTAATTAGTTATGCTAAGTTCGCTTAAATTTGTCAGTTTTTAATAGGTAATCTGCTTGTCTCCCTTTTTTATGGTTATTGCTTTTACAATGGCTAAAACTGGTCAAGTCGCACGGGAACACGGTAATAAAAATTCACAAATTCAGTCTCGCCATAGCCTAGTAGAGATAGTAGAAGAAGAAGGTTTCACAATGTTCCCAATTCAAATTCTCTCTGTACACATATGTAGTTTCTCTGTTTTATATATTTCTGCTATATGCTCAGAGCGATAAAACTTATTGCATGACATATCTATGGAAACGATAAAAATAACGAGTTTCGGGCACGATTCGACTAAGTTATCCAATTGAATATTATTGTCTTCTGCCAAAGCAGGTTGATCTATGATGATGTTGATTGATGTTGATGTTTTCGTCTCTATTTAACCAAATGTCACATTTCAAAAATTATTTCAAAATTGTCAAACAAAACATATTAAGACAATATTTTCACCTTGTTGTTATTGCTTAGATACGTAGATATTATAATCTGGGTCTAGGTTTCGCCATCGTTATTTCGCCGCGAGCCATTTTACCGTCGCACCATTTTGCCGCTAAGCTATTTCACTGCGAGTAAATTTGCCGTCAAATAAATAAGTAAAAATCTTTGCGACACCGTTTATAGGTGTCGTCAAGAGCTCTTTGCGTAAGTTGCGGTATGATATTCTCACGTTTTCCACTTATCATGAACCAGGTCGTCAGAGTACCTTTGTACCTCGTATCCGTTAAGTTCAATAGGAGACCATCTATAACAAGACACCAAAGCAGAGGTGATGGAACCCCGGGGGCGGCCTTTGTTAGCTCTAGTCGTTATCATTTCGAATGCCAACGGGAAAAAATCTTTGACGCAGGTAGCTTTCTCAATGCTGTCGAAGTTGATGTTATCAAAAGCATCCTCTATGTCCAAGAATGCATAAAGAGCTATTTCTTTTGTCGTAAGAAACTGTTCCAATTCGATTGTGATAAATTATTGTTGATTTTACCTTCTGATAGGCATTGTGGTTAAGATGAAGCGAAGAAGAGGAAGAATACATATTTGTTTTTAAGTTGTGATTTATTTATTATTATCATTTAAATTATAATAAATGTTACTGTAATATTTGTTAAACCACAATTTTGTATGGCAACGGCGAATCGGATCGGTGGCAAACTAGCGACGGCGAACAGGCAATGGCGGTTAATAGACCCATCCCCCTATAATCTCACAATGTTTTCTTTCAGGTTGTACGGGGATCATATTCTGTTTTCGCTTTGATCAAGGCCAGATACAACTAAACAAGACCCTATATAAATTACAAAATATGTGATACATGTATTACATACGTATGTACCATATATGATGCATTAAATTTTAATTCAGCCTATTCACTTTCAAATATTGCCTCATTTCAAAACAGTAGCTAACACTACTTAATATATCCAATGTTACACTCCATGCATGCAACAATTTATTCGTTTATCTTCTATTCCTCCAAACAGATTTAAGTTATCAAACTGTGAGACGAAAGACGAGAGACAAGAAACAAGAGACGAGAGATGAGAGTAAGATGCAACCTACCCTGTAGGGTAAAGTGGTCATTTGGTAGCGGGAAATTTTTGTGTCTCGTTTGTTTATTTCAATTTTTACTTATTGAGAAACCAATATTTTTCCTTAATGTGGTCACTATGCCCACCCTTCCCCTGCGTTTTTACGGCATCCGTATTTATAGGACAATTAGTTGATTGTCTACCAACTTTCACAAAGGTGCACCGATGCGCTGTTACACAGCGAAACGCGCGTCTGTACACGGTGGTAGTCTAACTTCATTATTAATGTCATTAATTCTCTAGCTAATTAAGCTGCTAGCCGATCCTTGCGGTTCTCCTAAATCATAATGCCAGGGATCTTTGGTCGCAATCGTAAAGCTGTTTGAAAATATTTTGACAGATTATGTGATTAGGGTATCTTTAATTAGATTCTCTCATCCATATATGTCTTACTATTATTATTATTATTATTAGGAAGTAAATAATTAATTAAACTGGTAATCGGTCTGCGTTGGTTTGAAGAAAAAAGAGTCTTCTTTCACTAACTCAGTATTTTGCTCTCTACTTAGAACTTCATCAGGAGTATAAAAATAAAATAAGTGTAAAATACCTTTAACATTTCAAAATAAATTTCAACATAAAACGGCTCCTTTTTCTTCAAACCACCACAGACTGATTACCTGTTTGATTAATTATTTACTTCCTAACGTTGCACGGCCGTAATACTTCTTTTGCAACTATTATTATTATTATATGCCACTAATTGTAATTGTACGTTTTGTAGCTCCTTGTACAAACTAAATCAAGCATATGTACCACAGTCAAACCACCAAACAATCAATAATTTAAAATAACAGTTTCAGTAGGGCATTTCTTATTTACGTAACAGTGCAGGTTTAAAACAACATATCTAATAACAAAATACATTTGAATGGTAGCTTGTACATACATAAATAATTTTACATACATAGATTTGATTTATTTAAAATTACGAAAAATGAAAAAAATCGAAAACAAGAATCAAGAATTGGCAAATTAGGGAAAAAATACACATTTTACAATAGTTTTAAAAATAAAGTTACGTCATAATTTTCATCAGAAAATCATGTAGTTGACGTGAATTGCTAATTAATTAATAACGGCATCCATTCTCTTAAAATTAACCAGCATATTTCGTAGGAGTTCTTCATAATCTTCTGCCTTATTCTTACCCAAGAAGTTCTTAAGCACAGCAACAAAAGAGGACCAAGCAGAAGCTTCAGTCATGGCTTTTTTGAAATTCAAGTCCTTAATGAGCTTGCGAATGTGAAGACCATAAAAAATTCCAGACTTCAATTTTTCTAAACTTACTTTAGGAAACGATCTACAAACATATTTAAAGCATTCCCATTCTTTATATAACGCTTTAACAAATTGTTGCTTTATGTGAAGTAGAGGCAAGACGATTCTATCTCTGTCAAGCGAAGACTCGTTTATGATGTTCGCTTCACCTACAGTTAATTCTTCTGTAAGTGGTCATTTCTTTTTAGTCCAATGATCTTGCTTTGCTCTACTATCCCAGATAGAGATAAAACAGGGGTACTTGGTATATCCACTTTGCTGCCCAAGCAAGAAATTCACCATGTTTAAATCAACAGGCCATGGATGTTCTTGATACTGGATCTTTTGCAGAACCAACTTTCAGCGCAATTCTCTTTTATCGTGATAAAAGTTACAAATGTAGGAAAAAATGAAAACTTAGTTGTTATAGACTATTTCGAAAACTAGAGCCAATTGGTAGAAATGTAAATTGTTTCTAAATTCCTTGTTTCAAATGTAATATGAAATTGCATAAATAATCTTTGACAATTGGAAAAAACCTTTTTTGTTAGCCTATGTAATGAATGTTAAGTTTACTGCTACCTCTATTCGCTGTTTAGTATTGTGTTGTCTAATGCGGTTAAATTTTAGAAGGAAATGTCACACCCCATATAACAAATTTAAATTAATTTATGTGTAACAAATCGAGTCCAATTTTTATAATATCGTCTTCTACGAAAGGTGTTCTACAAAATGTTCCGTATTTTACCAATACTTTCATGAAGAGGTATTTATACATTCGTAAATATTGTAATCGCTTACTGAAGAACGTAACTCATACTACTGCTATTACTGCTGGAATTTTGTAATTGGGGAAGGGGAGCACGAAATAGCAATAAGTCACGATACTTGTCTCCATTCCTCCGGTTAACTTCACGCAGTACTTTTCTCTTAAGATATAACGGTCATGTCTAAAATAACTTGCCTGAAAGCATTAGCTAGACCTGTATGGGTGTTAAAAAAGAATGGATTATTACCCGAAAAGGAGCTAACTACGTTTATAATTTTCAAAGTTTTATGCAACATATTATTTGATATTGGGGCCTTATATGTTGTTTTACAAAATATTGTAATAGCGATAAAAGCTGGGAATATAACATTATTAAATTGGATGACGTGCGTACTCTTGCCCTTAACAAACTATATCGCTAAAACAATTCCACTGTGGACTAATAAGGACTTCTTTGCTACAATGGACATATTAAACTCAACGCCATTCAACTCACACAGCGAAGAATTAAATAGGCATGTACAAACAATAGACGCAGTTTCCAAAGTGATCTTGAGATACTTCACGATGGCAATGACAATATTCGTATTACTCACTTCCCTACTACCATTTTTTACTAGAATACCTCCAATGGTACCTGCTCCTTTTAATACTGGAAAATACGACAACGTGTATAAGTTGGGGCATTTCCTCTGTTCATCGTACTTGGCATTAAATTCAACAAGTATAGATGTTTTTTACATGACATTAATGGCGCTTTCCACTGCACAATTAGATATTTTGGAGGAGAAACTAATTAACATAATCAAAGAAGCAAAGGCAATTTACGAAGCCGATAATAAACGAAGTTTGGACGCAGTTGTAGAGGATATTTTGAAGGAATGTATCGTCTTGCATGAAACCATAATTACGTAAGTAGTTTTAGACGATTATTAAACATGTTCATTTAACTACACAGATTTTTATTTGTCTCCAACATAAATTGCCAACGGCGAGAAAAGTTCGAAATTTCTCAAAAAAAGAAGAAGAAGAAACTTTGTAATTATAGAAACGTTTTATGTTATATAAAGGCACAATGCTTTTTGATATACTTGTATGTGTATGAATAGTAAAAAAAAAGAATATCTAGGAAATCATGGCTTCAACTAAATTATGTTGTAGAACTGTGCTACTACTACTTTTTTAATTAATGAAATATGTTATCTATTTGGTGGCAGATATAATTAATCGTGTCCCAACCTTTCGGAATTGTGTAATTGTGCATATTGTGTAAGTAGTGCAGAATGAACATCTTTGCTATTTTCAAAAGGATGCCTTACAGATTATTGAAGTTTTGGTTTCTCCATCTAGAAATGCTAATAGTAATACGGAGTTCACACGTCTCTTTTTAATGAATTTCGAGATATTTATTTAGTCCTCAATTGCTTGACTGTAAGACATATTTACTTCCTTCAAAATATACAAAATGAAAATAAGCTTTGACTTAAATCTTTTCGAGATTAAATTACATGCATGGCTCTCTCTAAACTTAACATTAGAATGCCTTCGAAACATACAGGATGTTCACTATTGAATACCAAACTCTGCCAAATTCAAGCACTAAAGACTTTTTTTTTAATGGAATGCTTTTAACGGAAGAAGTTTATATCTCTAACGTTTTTGTATAGCACAGCTCGAAAGTAACAGAGTTTTAGTTAGGTACACACCATCCGTCTATTTGGATATTTTATCAAATTACTTTCTAATCTAATGTTAGTATTATTTAATTACCATGACGACAGCAAACGAAGCGATTCAAATTCAAAAACCGAAAAACACAGTTAATGCCAGAGTAAACATTCAAAACTTATTTAAAATTTGTTGTACTCTTTTACTATAGCATATCTTCCTGACGCAAATAAACAATTTCAAAATGTATAGTAAAGAATATAAATATATTAAATGTCAATATATAGTGAAATTAAAAAAAAAACTACTTTTTCCGCCAAACATTCACACCGACCTTGCAAACATTTCGAAAAATGTCTAACCGTTTAGTGTAGTTTAGAATGAAGCACTATTTTAGGTTTCGATGTGTTTTTCTTAAGTATTTCAATCTGTTGCATAATGTGCGATAAAAAAACAGCAATGATACGCCGAAACGTCCAAATGAAACATAATTTATACGCTTATTAATTAAACGTGGGCCACTAAAGTCAAGATTGTGCATTTTATTCTAGATATAAATATATTAGCATAAATCTAAACGTGTTCCACAATCATACGAGACTTTTCTAGGAGACGGAGGGCTACCACCTTCCCCTCTCCTGAAGAAACCCCATATGATTGTGGCTGAAACACCGAGTTTTCGTTTAACCATGACACGGGCCGAACCCGGAACACGTTTAGTTTTCACTGACTCTGGCCCTGGAATATATTAGCATAAATTTAATAAACTATGAGCGAGCTTAACCGTCTTTACTGTAATTTTCATTGCAATTAACCATCTATCATTTTATCAACCCACAATGAAGCCTCGAAGTTTCTCTTCTCCACCTCGATACATTTGTGCAATTATTTGTGAAAACTATTCTGCATTTGTTTTATCGCACTAACTATTACGCTATATGCTTGCCTTCTTACATAAATCATATGTAACCCTACTCTATGTAATTCATTTTCTAAGAATGTGTATTTCGAAACTACACTTGAAGACAGCAATCTCAGTATGGTTGCAACATGGTACACGATCCAGGGGACAGCGCAAATGCTCCAAAAGAAAAAGTATGCGATTCATGTGAAAGCTTATTGCACAAGTAAAGAAAAAAATTGACAATTCAGCATTAAAAATAGATAACACTATGTTAAAAAATCAAATAGTGTCTCTTAAGAGACTAATTAGTGAATTAGAGAAAATAAATCGGCTTAAGAAACAGAATCGAATATTTAGCGGGATCGTGTAAATCGGAAAGTGCCACGTCTGTTTCCAACATTGAAAACCAGAGTGCGACTACGTACTACTACGTACTACGTACAGTGGTGCATTAAAAAAGGCAACGCCAAGAAATCTCCTTATAATAAAATCTATAAACAATAAGCAGTGGTCAAATGTTACAAGGGAGAAAAGAAAACACATTATAGATCCCGTGGGGTTATCTATCGGTGTAAATAAAGTTGTCTAAGTTTAATTAACTGTGAGAATAAACGTTACAAAAAAGTGGGTAACAGGTATAAAACTGTTGTGCCGAAAAAAATATTTCTGAAAATAATAATTTATAATATATCTCTAATATCTCAAAATAAATTGACAAAACACAATACAACGTCGGCGAAAATTATACGGGTAATGAATAGGAAATCGGATGCAAATGTAATACTTCAAATTGATTCCTCAACTTTTGAAGAAGTGATGCCAAGAAATTTCCTGTAAAGACAGTGCCAAGGCTATTACAAAGTAGTCCTCTGAATAGCAATCAAAATCTAAATCAATGTTAATTGACAAGAATTTCACTTGCTTTTCGTTTTTATTAAGTTTGCATAGTTTTAATAACAAGGTTAATAACAATGATTTAGAGCTATTGTTGCCCTCATACCCTTGCTATTTCATTTGTTTAACATTGTTTGGTTTCTTATTTTAGTAGAGCTTCTAGTCTTAGGGTAAGGAGGAAGGTAGTTGCATTTTTGCGCGAAAAGATCTGCAAGTATGTAAACTAAATTTATCGCAGTAGAAAGATATTTCCAAGTATGTAGTGCAGAGTTTAATTTTAATCATAAAACATTATAATTGTCAACGTATATAGGCCGCCTCAATCTGACTTCAATTCGTTTATTAATTCACTAAAATATCTTTTGCCTACCATTACTGTACACACAAATGGTTATTTTGTATATCTCTGTGGAGATTATGTGAATTTTGCTGCGGATTCCTTAGCACGACAACCTATAATTAATACTATGGATATCTATGATTTTACTGCTAGCACAACAATTACTCGGCGGAATTTGATGATAATTATAAAGCATTCTAGTGTACTACTTGCACATATACTTACCTATTTAGTTAATCTATCCTTTGAAAGAGGTATTTTTTTCTGATGCACTGAAGATAGCAGTTGTTATTCCATTACAAAAGAAAGGGAGCCGGCAAGTTACTATAGGCCTGTAGCGTTAACTTCCGCTGTTTCCAAGAATATAGAGTATCGAGTGTGATTGTTTAAACAGTTTTTTTGAAAAATATTCAAATCTTACCAACACGGATTCAGAAAAGGTGATTCAACATATTCAGCAATAATTCAATTTTACACAGAAGTTTGAAGTGCATCGAATTCCAATTACTGTTTTCAGTGATTTCCCAGTCCAGTTCCAGTCGTACCAGAATAACGGAGTTTAATTCGTACGCGTGCGATTTAAAAATTCCAACAGTATGAGCCATCCATTTGATTCCACCTATCTACCATTAAATAAAGGAGTTGTCCTACGTTACCATGTACACTAACAATATCTCGGTTCTTGCAGATGAAACCAAAATACGACAGGTTTTGGGCGAAACAAATTATTCTCAAGAACGAACAAGAACAAAGCAACATTCATGACCTTTCACACAAGACAGCGAAGTCTTAATCCTAATGATCTGGAAGTGGATAGAGAAATAATACATCAGCGGGACACAGTGAAATTTTTAGGAGTAAGTCTTCAATCCACCCTTGTATGGAAAGAACATTCCCAGAGTTCCTAGCAGATAAAATATCTAATAAGGCCTACTTATTCCGCTGTTAACAAGTAACAGCTTGTACATTCAATTTCTTTATACTACGCTGAGATAGAATCGCGACTGCAATATGGGGATCATCACCTGCTGCACACTCCTCTTTTTCAAAAGTTCTCTACCGCGCATATGTATTCTTGAGTCAGCTTCTTTTATATTTGCTAATAAGCATTTATATAATCATGAAGTTCACGAATACAACACAAGAATAGGAGAACACTTTCATATACCTACGGCCACTCTCCATATAACAAACTACCCGCTGTTTCAAAAAATGCTGGAAGCTATAAAGTTTTTGGAAAAAAACAAAAGACTACCTCCTGCAGCACATATTTTACTCAATTTCAGTGTTTCTGAATTCTTAGTGTATGCTTTTGTTAATTTTTCTTTACTGTTCGAATAACAGATTCAGTTTTATCTATTTCTTTTGTTTACTTACATAATTTTTAACTGAGAACATCTCCTTTATTTTCAATATTAGACATATGCATCAGGAACATAAATTGCCTATACGATGAATACAAAGAAAATGGTGTAATTTGAAAAAAAATACGTGTTTAGTGTTTGAATTTGGCAATGTTTGGTGTTCAATATTGAACATTCTGTTTATTTCAAAGGCGTTCTCATACCACATCTTCGTAGAACCGTACATAATTATAAGTACATACTCGAAATCTCCCAAAAATCGACATTGAAACCTATATTATATCAGCTTATTTCGAGATGAACAAATTCAAACGTAACAAAATTCAACGTAATTTATTTAAAATAATAAAGGAGATCTTTGGCTCGCTACCTATCGATCAGCCTATGCACCCAGAAATATACCTTATGATATCTACTTTGTTTAAAAATGTTGACGTCCTACCACTTACATAGTAGCACAATTCTACAATTCTACAATATTTGCACCGACATTTAAAACAATTCCGTATTTTTCAGATTTGTCAAGAAACTCTGTAGCATACTGGCATTTCCGCTAATTATGCAATATGCTTATGGAAGTTTTATAATATGCAACACTATCTTACAGCTTACAATATTGGTAAACGCTTTTAACACTCAATACTTATCACAATTCTAGAACTATTCATAAAGTTTTAGAACTATAGAACATTATTTTGTACAAACATCACTTGGAAATCGTGTTTTTTTTAGGGTGAAAGAAATATGAGTACAGTCATAGCCTTATGCGGCTATTCAAGTATTGTATTCGTACAAATGTCGGCATATCACTGGCTTGGAAATGAAGTGATTTATAAGGTAAAGCGATGAGTATTTAATAACAGCCAAAAAAATATTTGCGGACAAGCTGCATAAATAAAGTTTGTTATTTTTTAACTACGATTTATGATAATTTAAACAACAATGAATTTCTTCTTGGCTTAATCTTTTGATAGATTAGGTAACGATAATGTAGTTTTTTCTACAAAAATTACCAGGATCAAATATCAACAATACAATGATGTTTGTTTTTATAAATTTCCCCATCTGAAAGTGATGTTTAAATTTTCGCTATTTTAGATATCATTAATATATTATAATTTCAGAGCAACAAAATTATAGAAGCTTGTTATTTATCAGACTGGTACAGCCTCAATTTAAGATGTCAAAGATATGTAGTAACATTAATGGAAAGAGCGAAAAAATCATTAACAATATCCCTGTATAAATTGGTAATAGTATCTCTAGCATCGTTGGGGACGGTACGTATGTAATAACCTGTCATAGGAAATTTAATACGGAAAGCGTTTTGTGACACCTACTATACCTTCAGACCAAAAAGCGTGTCAATATAAACCGCGCGTTTTTTTATATCTGAACATCTTTAACTTTCGCTATACTATAATGTCTACTGCCAAATTTGAAGTACATGGTAATATTTCGGACTTTATATGAGATGTCGCATCTAAGGTACGGTACTTGATAAAGAGCTACGATTCCGCAGATGCAGAAAGAAGATTAGGGCCTATGTTCAGAAATAAGAAAATTACATCGTTCGTGTGAAGTTGCTCCCCGTACTTAAGATTTCTTTAATTTGAAAACGCCCACATCTTGTGTTCTTTGAGAAGCAAGATGCTTATTTACCACCTCACCAATTTTTCGGTTTTTGCAATTTTAGTCATGGCTACGTTTTGTGCCGTTTTATGTTTCATTCTATGTAGGTATTGTTTTAAAGATAATTGAGATCGAAAGTTGATGCGGACTCTTATTCAACAGGCACCGCACCAATGTTTTGGTTTTTGAAAATTTGATAATGACACAGTTTTCTACTCGTTTTATGCTGACTTGTGACGTAAAATATTCACTTTCTGGAACATTGACAAACAAGTGCTGTAGAGGACCTTTATTTAGCAACCATTGTACCAATTTTCCGGATTTTAAAATTTGATAATAACGACGTTTCGTGCAAGGTTTGTGACTCAAACATTTTTTTTCTTTGTCTTACACATATAGGTAAGACGTATTTTGTTTAAAAAAGAAGTCCAGTAAACAACTTTCAATTATATTTTTTCATTTGAAAATTATATGATTGCGTTGCGAATCCATGAACATATAAATATATTTAAATTCAATAAGTGCTGTAAACTGTTTGACACCAGAAATTGTTTAATGTTCATGCAATTCCTTTCCCCAAATTAAAATTAACTTAGATCTTACACTTTAAATATTTGTTTAAACGTTGTCCCTGAGTTGAATTTATAATTCGCATTACACAAGATTACGTCTTGATGCTGATTTAATGTCTTAACAAAACTTTAAGAGCAACACTTACACACATAACGAAATTTTTACGCCACAGATCACTATTAAATTTTCTAAAACCAAAAAATTGGTGGATGACTATTGAATAAGAGCTCGCACCAACTCTCAATCTCAAATATATCACAAGCTGCACCACCACAAAACAAAATTTTTACAGAACAAATCAGTAGAAAACGGTAACATTACAAATTTTCAAAAATCAAAAAATTGGTGTGATTGCTAAATAAAGATCGCTCGCTTTGTTGAATATCTCGAAAACAGCACGAATACACTTTTCAATCTCAAGTATCTCGAAAATGGAATTAGCACAAAATAAAATTTTCACTGCATAAATCAGCGGGCACAAAACGTCGACATTTTCAAATTTTGAAAAGTCGATAGTGCGTGGGCCAACTTCACGCAACCAAGATTATTTCAAATCTTATATAACAGTTTTTTCGAGCCTTCTTAACACAAAATTAGAATAGTTCACGTTATTGGTGTTGCTTACGTAAACATTTAGTTCTTTTTTAGGTAGTACGGGGATCGTATTCAGTTTTCGCTTTAATCAAGGCCAGATACAACTAACTAACACTTTTCTTACAAAACATATATATATGTCAGCCATATTATAAAATACATGTATGTGCTTATAAAATACTCTTAATTCTTTGTTCTATGAGATACACCTAAACATTCGTATATTCCCTTAATACCGTCACAATAATCACACACTTGCTGAAACAATAACCAGGCATTTTCTGCCTGGTTATTGTTTCTAGACAACTTCTGATGTGCTCTATTAATACATTATGGTTTGAATGAATCGTTTAGATGTGCAGCTTGCTAAAGTGCGCATGCCATCTCGTGTTAAGCAGCCCAAGAACTGCTTTGCAGATGGATGGCTTGGAGAATAGTACGCGTTGTAAATCGCTGCTTTCTAAACGGCAAGGATGTGTTTCTTGCCACTAGAGGGAGCCAGGAGATGTCTGGCTAGTCATTTGGACTGTTATGGTATTAACTGTAAGGCAAACAGCGCTACAAGGTGGAGCTAAAACAGTCTTGGATCCACACTGATAACGCCGTATAGGTAGAAACATGTCCCTGGGTAGTATGTTTTTTCTCTCTTTGCATTCCGTAGATGATTCCATCCATGAGGAAACTATTTTAGCATTATTATATATACTAATGTACGTATTATAGTGTAACAACTACTACGTGGAACGTAGCCGCCTTAGAGCAATGCATAGATGAGTAGAGATGACAAATGCAATTATTACTTTTTTGCAGCGACTAGACAGACTTGTGTCTATTCGTCTCATAAGAAAGGGTTCGTGTTGCCTATTGGTTTCCTCGAGAGTCGACAAAACACGAGTCTGTCTGGTCGCTGCAAAAAAGTAATAATTTCACCTGCCTTTGTCATCTCTATAGATGAGTTCAACCAAGTGTCGGACGGAAATTCTCTACCAACAATAATGACCCCGCTGGAACCGCTAAATAACAAAAAAACAAATAAATTTTCTCCATTCTCTTCACATCCTAAATCTTCATTTTTAATGAAATATTTTCCTACAAACAGGCACAGAATAAATTCAGAAGTATCTCTAACATAATTTCGAAAATTAAATATCTTTCATTAAGATGTCGTCTATTTCGTTGGGAAAAGTTCACATTCGAGGGTTGTCTGTAATGTCCGAGGTCCAAGATCACAGAGACAGTCTTTAAGTTGCGTCCTCGCGTGGCATGCATTATGCTATTTTTAGAATAAGAAAATTCGATCGAAATTTAATATCAACTTGCAATTCCAAAGGTATCCTAATTATCCGTTATCAAATAATTGCCATCGCGAAAATAGAAGCAAAAGAACGCTAGTTTAGTTCAATATATCGTGGTGTAATCGCGTATTGGCTGGTTGTTCTTTGCGCAAATGAAAGTCTAGAATGGTAATTTAAAATTGTACAGGGTTCGTGTCTGGAGCTTAGAGTTTGACGTCACAATTTCAGGTTACTGTTCTTTCTTTCATATCAATACTCATAAAACTTCAACACTTTTATTCAGAAAAAATTCGACTACCACCTCTTCACGTCAAATTGGGATTGGTGTAAAATTTCGCAAAGGCGATGCACAAAAATGAAGGTTTCCTGTACTTAAATTTCTCAAAATATGCGAATCTAAAATAAAGGAGAGAATATTTATGGGGTCTCAAATCATGGAACTAACGGAAAATGCCACTTTTAACATTACCATGAATGAAAGAGGGGCTCCTATTTGGTAATCCTTCAAAATTGAAATAACAAGCTTCCGGAAATAAACAAACCGAAAACTGTAAGCAACTGGTTGATGAACTGCTGCAGAATTACATAAATTTTGAAGCAAATATGTCCAGAGAATTCATTTCGTCCATTCACATCTGGTTTTTTTCAGACAGTCTTGGTGATGCTGGCGATGAACATGGTGAGAGTATTCATCAAAATATTAGCCAAATTAGATCGTGCTACGAGAGAAAATGGAACGAAAGCATGTTTGCCGACTACTGCTGGAGCCTTAAAAGACACCAGCCAGCAAAAAATACTGACGAAATATGTATTGTAAACACTCTATGCTGTATTACGTGCCTACATGTATCAGTCCTTAAAAAAACTAACATTTCTGGCATTTTACCCTAAAACTTTACGAAGTGGGAAAATTTGGATACCAGACTCGGAATTAATAGGAAAAATGCTAAAAGAATCGTATTTTTTAGTTTATCGTAAATCGTTCAAAACATCCTGAAAAAATATTATTGGTGATTAAAAAAATATTTCGAT
>LR737384.1:18575985-18659897 GCA_902655005.2 Marronus borbonicus
TAGAGTTTTGATTATTTTTGAGTTAATATTATAAGCGTCCTTGCTGGAAGAGTTGTTTAAACTATCGATAACACACCCAATCTCCAGAAATGACACCTTGTGAAATGAAAATGATACCTTAGATGGTATAGACTTGTGCAGATATTCGTTGAAGTCGGTGTTTGTTGGCGGCAAGTCATTTAAGATATTTTCAGCAATATTTACAAAATAACTATTAAAAGCATTAGCATTCAAAAAGATAGATTTATTGTGTTCTAGTGAGCTTTTATTTTTAACGACATTCCACAATGCACGAGAGCTGTATTTATGATCAGTTATATAATTATCAAATAAAACATACCACGCAATAAGTGAATAGATTTACTAAATCGTATTAATTCTAATAATCAAAACAAATACATTCCTTAACACTAAATATACTATAAACTAAATATTCGTTGTAAGTATCTCCAAATACATCCAAATTATAATTACATGAATTATACAAGTGACACATTCGATACGGTGGAGAGTTTTTCTAGGAATTTGTCGCTGCTTGCTTATTTACAAAGGTAACTAAATTTCTAGTGTTAAAACGGGGTACATAAAACTGAAGTTGTAACAAAAACATGAATCATCAATAACATTATGAATTAACTTATACAGGTGTAGTAACGTAATAACTTTGCGTTGATTAGATAGGATTTGAAAGCTAAATTGTTGTAGTAGAGTTTCATGTGACAAATTAGGGTACGCACCGTACTTCTTGAAATGTAAATATTAGAAATAATCTCTTTTGCAAAGATTCAAGTAAATTTATGTATTTGTAATACATAGGTGACCAAATTACACAGCAATATTCAAGCCTACTACGAATTAGCGAATAATACAATGTAATCATGGTGTCAATATTTACAAAGTCTTTGCAAGTTCTCGTAATAAACCCCAACAATTTACAGCAACTAGAATAAATATTGATGATATGTTTGTTAAAGGTTAACTTACTATCAAATAGTATCCCCGAGTCCTTAACCTCGATACATTTCTGAAGATCTACACTGTTAATTACGTACTTAAATTCAACATTTGCAGCCTTTCGGGAGAAAGTCATTACTTTACATTTTTCAACATTAAGATTAATACAATTTTTATGACACCAATTACACAATCGATCTAAATTAATTTGAAGGATATTACTGTCATCAGAGCTATTAATTATAGGAAAAATCTTTAAATCATCTGCATAAATGAAACAGCTAGACTCATCCATGTCAGATACATCATATATACAGTAAAAATAACAAAGGACCAAGATTTGAACCCTGTGCAACTTCACTTCGAGCAAGAAAAGTTCGTGATTTGATCCCCTCATAATCGACCTATTGTTTTCTCCCAGTTAAGTAGCTTCTTAGTAAAAATAGAAAATTGGTATGTAACCCAAACTGTTGTAATTTCTGTAGTAGTAAATGATGATGTATACGATCAAAGGCCTTGCTAAAATCCGTATAAATGACTACCTGTTTTCGCTCATCTAGGGCTCCAGATACTAGCTGAGAAAAGTTGCATAAATTAGTGGTAGTAGATCTGCCTTTCATAAATCCATGTTGGTTAATACAAATGAAAGGTTTTACATGATTCTATATTTTAGTATAAAGTATCGTCTCAAAAATCTTGGAAAAGTTGGAGATCAAGGAAATCGGCTGATAATTTCTTATGTCCAAACTTAAACACAGGCGTTACTCTAGTTCGCTTCCACTCATCTGGAAATGTTCTCTGACAAATGATAGTTAAGGGTTTTCGTAGACATTCAGCACAAACTTTAACAAAAAATGAAGGAATCGCGTCGGGACCCATCGTTAATGAACCCTTCACTTTCTTAATGGCATTTCGGATATTCATTTCAGAGATATTGGATAAAGGTAGTGTATCAACGCTAGAGGCAGTAGTAGTTTGTAATTGTGATAAACTTGAACTTACCACGTCATATGTTTCATAAACCGAACTAAAGAAAGTGGCAAATTCCTCCTCAATATCCACCGGTGTAGATAAAATACGGTCATTGCTAATAATGTGGCCTGGTATATGCGAATGTCCTTTTTTTAAATTAATGAAAGACAAGAATTTTCGAGGGTCAGATTTAATTCTATTTTTAGCATTATTTATATAGTTGGAATATCTGAGTCTAATAATGTTTTTAATAAACGCAGAATATGAAATCGATGTTTATAATAATTTGCTCTGTATTTTCTATACATTTTACGATAATGGTTTTTGTGTTTTATATCCTTCATAATAGCTCTGGTAAACCATGGTGGATAATGTTTGTTTCTCATTATTTTTTGTTTGGGCACATACCTATCAATAGCCGCATGCAATATCATATAAAAACTATCACACAATTGCGTTGGTTCTTCTGGATCCTTGTCCTGCTTCCTCCAGTTCCATCGGGTTGATGATCTTCCTGGGGTCCTCGGTACTCGTTGTTTGGGTCTCGGAGTCTTCTTCCTGGACTCCCTCCTCGGTTACTAAAACAGAATAATACGAGTTAGTAAGGCGTTAGTACTCGCTATGGTGATACCTATGCCAGCCTACTCAGGTGATCGTAGGTGGTCGTGTGCCTCGATCCCGATGCTGTTCTTCGGGTGGTGGCGTTCTTCATCGCGGGATTCTCGCTGGTTAGCGTCTTCTGAAAGAAGTTTTTGTTGAGCCGTGCCAGGAATTCCTGCAGCCGCTCAGTCTCGCTCAGGTGTGTCAGTGTAGCCAGCGAGGTGTGTCGGGGTACGTGGAGTACTAATCGCAAGCAGCGATTCTGTACGGTCGAGAGGGAAGTAATGTGGGTGGGTGCCGCCGTGACCCATACGGGACTGGCGTAGGTGAGGATCGGGGGTATGTGTGCCTTGTACAGCATGACGCCGGTTTTAGGGTTGAGGTGGGAATTTGTAAGGATGGGATACAACTGTCTGGCTGCACCTAGTGCCCTGTTTCGAGTTCTTCTGAGATGCTCCGCGAAATTCAGCCTTTCGTCTAGGATCATTCCGAGATACTCGATCTTGCTGTCCCAATCGATCTCCGTCGCTCTGACTTTGATTTTGGGAAGCGGACCGTGTTGTTTTCAGGCGAACGCAATCGCTTGCGTCTTCCTGGGGTTGATCGTGAGTCCCTGGTCATCGAAGTAGTTCGAGATTTTGGTCAAATGCGCCTGCGCAAGTTTGACCGCCAACTCGGCGTTACGCGATGTAGCCAGGATTGCTGTGTCATCTGCGTAGATGGCGTTCAGCACTCTTTGATATTCCGGTTTTGGAATGTCCATGACGTAGATCGTGAACAGGACTGGGCCTAGCGCCGATCCCTGTGGGACTCCAGATATCATGCTCCTCTCTGAAGATTCCGTCCCATTAACAATGGTGTGGAATCTTCGGTCCTTGAGGTATGATCTGATGGTCTTAAGTAGCCTCGGCGGAAAGCTAGCCTCCTTCATCTTCAGAAGTAGTCGTTCATGCCGGATCTTGTCGAATGCCTTCTCCAGGTCCAGGGGTACCATGACGGTCGTCTGGTTCTTGTTGAAGGCAGTGGTGACCTGATCCGTAATCCGGTACAACTGAAGAGTTGTGGAGTGGTCTGACCTGAATCCAAACTGGTCGCTGTCCATTAGCTGATTATCTACAAGATGCTCGTTGATTCTGGCCAAGAGCAGAGATTCGAGAATCTTGCTGATGGTCCCGAGCAACGATATCGGTCGATAACTGTCCGGAGAATGAGGATCCTTCTTGGGTTTCAAGGCTGAGATAACCCTGGCAGATTTCCACCGGGTCGGGTAGTACGTCAGTCGGAGCACTGCGTTGAAGATCTGCGTCAGGTTGACTAGCAACTTGAGTGGTAGATTCTTCAACGCTCCTCCTGTTATACTGTCTTCGCCGGGAGCCTTTCTGCCCGGGATCCGCCCGATTACTTGCAGGACCTCTCTGGGTGAGACGACAATCGGAGGACCCGCCTCCATATCGTCTATCTCCCCCTGGGTGGCCCGGAACCTTCTCTCCTGCTCTGGATCGTCACGTGCCGTTGGCGTGAAGTGGCCCAGGAAGGTAGTCGCGAGTGCTTCCGCTGTCTCCTGGTCCGTCAGGCAGCTCGTTTGTCCGTTCTTGATCTCCGGGATAGGCTTTCTGTCTCGCTTCAGAATTCTGGGGACCCTGTGGGGGTCCCGCTCTTGGTTGGTCTCGCGCGCTCGCTTCCTTGCTGTTAGCTGGGAGGCCGATTTGCGAATGCATGATGCGCCTTTTCACCAGAACAGCGGTTCCTCCTCCTTGGGTCGGCCTGTCTGTTCGATAGACGTGGTAGTTCGGAATCTTGAATTTCTGGTTAGCCTTCAGCCACGTTTCGCAGATCAAGGCGATATCAATCCCGTGGTCCACAAGGAACTGAGTGAGCTCGAGTTTCTTGTTTAGGATTCCTTGGGCGTTCCAGGTAACGATTCAGAGACTTCTCGGCGTGCAGTTCATGGCGCAAAGATGGATTCCGCCAGCTCTATGAGAAATTGAATCTACTTCATACTGCTATTTACCTCTCAGCTTATATCATTGTCCTTTGAAACAACGAGCAAAATATCGTTTGGCGCCATTTAGTGCTAAGAGAACCAACTCTCGAGCAGTTCTTAGACTGGTGAACTCGGGATAGCGTGCACCTGAGGGCGCTGAGTAGCTACACCCTTTGAACTTTCTCCACCACGTTTTTATGTATGTAACATTAATGATAGGACTATGGGGTAGCATGGCAAACTCATGGCATACCCCGCACCATACAAGTTTATTTACTATATGTAACATTGCACGGATTCCAAGCAAGTATACACGAGCGTACTAAACCAAAAGATATAAAGTTAAATCTCAGCATTCCGCTACCAGAAGATGCACTCTGAACTTTGAATTATTAAAGTTAAAATATGCATCTAAGTGACGCATACTATCAGCTTCGAGTAATGGCATCCCAATCCACAGAATAGTCGAAAATGATGGCTGTCCTTGTGAACGATACAACTCTACACACAAACATATTTAAGTTCAATATATTTATCAGTAAGAGACAGATATCAAATTCGATTGTAATTTAGTGCCGTCCTATAGAGATACCACAGAACTTAACATTGTCGCCAACATTAACGCCTTGCGATCGACATGTTTCAATGTCACTAACAAATACTAGGAATAATAATGAACCGAGTTTAGAGGCCTGCGGAAGACCAGAAGCAACGTGGCATATATCGAACGTAAAAGCGTTATAAAGGTGGGTACTAAATATATTTTTGATCCTTTCAATTAAAAATTAAAAATGTCAACATCAATTATTATATGTACGAGCAGGTGAAATGTGTATAAACCTGAAATTGTAGACAACGAGTGAAAAATTGTCCAATAATTTGGTAATTTCTGGTATTATTTAAAAAATCTAGGGGACATTATAAATTAAACACAAAATAAATTTATTATGCTTAATATGTAAAAATATCGCATAAAGGTAAATATTTTCTATACTAGGAAAACAATCTGAAAAGCGGAGGGAGAACCGAAAATTTAAGCTACATAAATATTGATTCACATACACATGAACCCATATAAAATATTAACCAGCAGGCAATCGACATAATTTGAACCCTCTTCATTCCGGTGCAATTTAATAAACATGCATTTTCGTATGTATCTATATGCACATATAAACAGTAATTTATTGATCAATGAAATCGCTACGGTCCAGAAGGCAATTAACAAATGAAGCTCATTATCTCTGTTTAGATACATACAAATATTACACAAAGAAAATAAAACTAAATAGGTAGAAGATAACATTCATTATAAAAAGAGGATGAATTATTTACTTTTGTATAAATAATAGGTATGTATGTAGGTATTTTCTTATCATTTCCTAATCTTGCTGAATTACAGGATGTTTCAGGAAAGCACTAATTAATTTAATTGCGCTGCCATCTAACAAAATAATTATACTTTTTTAATTATATGTAGTGAAGATAAATATCTTCCCAATACCGTTTTGATATGGTTTTGTTAACATTTTATTTCTATTTATAATTGATGTTAAATCTTAGCAGTTTGCCTAATTAGTTATTGTTTTATTTCTTACTTATTAATTAATTTTTATATAAACAGATACCACCATAAAGTTGGCATCAAACGGGGAAAATTTATATTTTTAATTTTTAAAAAGAAATTTAACGGCACTGATTTGTGCTTATCAAGGAACTTATTAAGCCTCATCAGATATACCAAATTATGTCTAGTTATTAAAGGCTAGGGTTTTTCGAAATTGTTAAAATCTAAAGAATGCTATTTTTCGAAAACTAAATAAGAAAAATTTTCGAAAAATTAGAATTTTTTCCTTTTTTTGAAATGTTTTCAAAATTTCACGTGCCATGATGTTCATTTTTTTTAATAAAACCCTTAAAGAGTTATAAAAGCACTAAACAATAGAAATTGTTGGTTATTTCTTTTCCTTTTTATTTAATAAAAAATAAAATTAGCACTTTTCATCCAAGTTACATTTCAGGAGGAAAAATGAGTTCCTTTTTCTTTATTCAGCTTCCGTAAATATTGAAATTTATTTAAACGAATATTTCAACAAAACGACTTATTTACAGCTATTTTTGTTAATTTCCCTTTTGAATAGCCCAACCCCAAGAGTTACCTTTTCAAATTCAATATTTCCATTGTTCCAATATTCCATTATATTATATTACATTCGTTTCCCTTGATACTATCTGGAGATTTAAGTATAAAACAAATTTGAATTCTATTTAATAGAAATAAAGGAAAAATGTTTATATTGAACTCCATTTAGGTTATTTTTTTTAATTCGAAATTACTCTCATCGGTTACTGTTTTTTTTGGTACATACTTGAAATTCATGTTACATTTAAAAATAGAATAATTTTTCAAATTTTAAAATTTGTATTTTGTTTAATATTATTTTGTCCATAAAAGAAATGTAGGAAAATTAAATTAAAAATATTCTAATAAATAAATTAATATTTATACATACATAATTTAAACAAAATATTGAACCTACAGTTAATGTACAATTTCACAATACATACGTAATGAATTTATATATATATATATATATATATTATATATAAGAATTATAATAAATGCTCACAAATTTAATATTCAGATGCTACTATCTAGTGACCGAACGCCAAACTAATTCAAATCATTCCTTTTACAGCGTTCGGTGCTAATATATTTTGTAGTATTTCTATGAATCACCAGAAGATGGAACCGCATACATCTACTATGATTAACAAGGAAAATAATATAAATTTAAAATATTTAATATTGTATTTTATATTTCACGGAAACTCGACTAATTTATTCGATTAAATGTAACAGTTCTTAAATTTATTTTTGGCCTTTATAGAACTTGTGTAGCTAATTAAATTCACTAAGTTCAATTGCCATCCAATTTAATAAATATTTGAGAACCTAAAGTATCACTGGGTATATTTGAATGCTTTCCACAAATCTTTGTTATAAAAATAACAAATAAACAACTGTTTCACTGTTTTCTCTCTGGCAACTACAATTAACCCCTCCCAATTATGTATTCACTGCCTAACTAAATATCTTCCCGCCAAAGCAGGAAAAGGTTCCTTCTCCGAAGAGTTTACACCATGGACCACGTATGTGGTTGACAACAATGAATGTGGCATATATAGTGAAATCGCATTATTTTAACTTGTGTTTTTATTTTAATTATTGCCCATTCTCCTGCTTTAACTTTTTCGTATTTTTAAAATTGATTTTATATCAACTTTTGAAACGGTCATAAAAATTATGTTTTAATCGCATGAAACCTTAAATAACGTACAAGTACCATAATTTTCATAAGACGTATACTGCAATGTACTGCAAACAGAGTTTGAGGCGAACTATAGGATCAAATCAGTTATCAAATTTCTCTCATTTTAGCTTAATGCTTGAAACGATGCAACTAATTTTATTATAAAAAATATTCGTGAATAATCATAATGATAAATAATTTAATTCAGAGACATCTAGATTGACGAGGAACAAACCGAGCGACACTAGCGCTTGAGCCTCTCGACGAGATCGCTCCCCACGCCCGTTCTCTCGTCAAATGTATAAGCACAAGTGAATATAATTTCATCCTATCCTGAGAAATACAAAAATATATATTGCTTTTTAAAAAAGAGTCGTGTATTCACTGACTTTTTTAAATTCCAATTACTAAAAAGCTCTAAAATTTAGGATGAACCGTAATTTTATGTATCTGTTAACACATTCAATCCGTTTTAAATGCTAATATTACAATTCAACTTTCAGCATTTATCTGCTTAAAAATAAATATAGTAAAGTTCCCATAATTCCACCTTAATGTTACCAAGGTTTTTCGAATTATTATATTATTCAAATACACGAAGGTTTATAAGAAAGAAAAAAACTGATAATTTTAATTTATTTCGGCAAGGACGTAACCAGAATTTGGTCGAGGAGGGAGCCAGTTAGAGTCGGCGTTTTAATTACTTTTGCATGACCGGCAATAAGAAACGAAAGTGAAATTATTTCAGAGATTTCGGAGGGGAGCTTGGCCCCTCCCTGATCCCCCTCTAGCTACGCCCATGTATTTCGGATAATAATGTTTGCTTTGAATTAATTTTATGTTGAATTTCAGGTTCCTTTGCAAATGTAAAGGTAAATATAATGAAACTGTGTGATTATGTTTATTGCAGTTTGCTATAAAGTAAATTCTAAAAAAAAGACGTTTCCTTGTGGCGTTCCGTGAACAGAAATGAACAATTTCCATTTAAAAAGAACATTGGAGATATCGGAAAATGTGGGGACTCTGCTATAATAAAAAGATAAATTAAAAGTAGGAGTTTGCTGTAAATTAGGTAACTGAAATCTACATTACCGATTAGCTACAGATCTGTAGTTTAGAAATTGTCATATTTATATAGAAATCTACATTATAATAATCGTAGTTCAACATTTAAGTCTAGATGGCCCTAAATTATTCCAAATTCAAAATATAAATTTAATTCGTCCTCTTTACTCTAAAATATCCTGGACGGACATATTTGATTCTTTAATTTAGAAATTCGTAGCTACAAACGTTAAAATCTATTTTTCATATAAACATAATAATAAATAATAAACGCATTGACTATAAGTAATGCCTCTGGAAATTAGAAATTCCGGTCTTGTTCCATGTTCCAGTCTGGTATAATAGAAGAAATCGCGTTTATCACTACGTAGTACATAAGAGAAAGATGCGAATATGGAAGTAGTGGGAGGTTCTTGTGTTTACCTTACCTGTTTAGTCAACAGGAAAATATGCAGGTTTGTGATGATGTCAGTTGAATAGTAATTTATTATTAGAGTACGTAATTATAAGATCACATCTTGATACAATGGCCGCAAATAACACGAATTCCCTAAAAAACGATACGTTACTTGCACAGGAGAGTTCTATAGCAGATGCAATAACAGCACCCGAGGCGAGATTTGAATGCCCTATCTGTTTAAGCTGGCTGAGGGATCCTGTACTGACTTATTGCGGGCATAGATTTTGCCGAACGTGCATTCAATCTTGGCTAGAGTAAGTAATTTTTAAGTTGATCAAATTGCTTTTCTATTCTTATAGTGTTTCTTTAGAAAAGATAATCCCGTCTGTCCTGTGGATAACATGAAGTTACACAAGGATAGTGATATATTCCCAGATAATTTTACACGTAGAGAAATATCGCAACACAGAACAAAGTGCCCGAATATTGTTAGAGGATGCTGCGAAGAATTGTCACCTCTTGATGTTGAAATGCATTTGTTAACGTGCAAATTTAATCCACCCGAATTACCTGATAATGAGAAATTGAGATGCACTTTTGTTGATTATGGATGCCAAGCGAAGTTCGAGGATGAACCAGAAAGACAGAGACATTTGGAGAAAGACATGCAATTGCACTTGACGGTTAGTAGTGATATTTTTTATCTATAACTAAAAAAAAGTTTTACATTTGATAATTCTAGCTGCTTTCGCAAAAACTAACCAATGTTGTAATAAACAATCCAGCAAATGCGTCAGCATCTGCTATTGCACAAGAAGCGAATTTTTGGGATCCACCGTCGAAGAATGAACCCAATTCAAATTTCACGTCCAACGAAGCAACTGACAATCTTTTAAAGTAAAGAATATGGAAATTAGCAGCAATATAAATACGTTTGTTTTTTATTGTTTGCAGGACATTGTATGAAAAAATTGTGATTTTGGAACAAAAAAGTCGAGAGCTGGATATAATTATATCAAATCAAATAGCTGCAAACAATTTGGCTATGTCAAAGATATCTCTGCGTTATTGTAATGGCTGTTATCTGTGGTATATTAATGATATAAAGAATAAGATTAGCATTATGAGGAATAATCAGCATATCATGCAGTACAGTCCGGGATTTTATACATCCCCTTATGGTTACAAGTAAGTTTAATATTAGTCAAGTTCAGTAATTTTAATATACAGAATGCTCAGTTTCCAGTGCACATGATACAAGACTTTTTTTAACTGGAACTTCCTGCATATTGCTTTTCTTGGATGTCCCTTTCCAATTCATACCAACTTTTAATGTCCTCTACCTATTTACTCCGACTTTCAAATTTTTGTGAAATGCTGTGGTGTCTTTAATGTCTCATCTTAAGAAGCTCACATACCAGAGTATTGATTCAAATTTGTTTTGATTAAGTATTTCTTGAGGTTTTCTACAGTATATCAAAAAACTTGTTGTATTAACTAGATTCTGCAAAATGACCATTAAATCTAATATAGAGGCTTTTGTGTAAATATTTTCCAATACCTGAAACACGTCCTCCTTTCTGATTTAACAGATTTTTGGTAAACATCCGCTTGCCTAGAAGGAAGAAGATGTGAATGTGTGTTTTAATCTCCAAATACACTCTGAAACCTTTTAGGCAATCTAGAAAATACGAAGTGTTAGGAATTTATAAAATCGTATATTTACGTTTTGTGCTATAGGCACCTTTTCTTTTACCGCCTATGTGGTAAAAGTAGATACTTGTAAATATCTTCTAGAATAGGGATAAACCAAGACGAGAATTAAATCCAATGTCATAGATCATCCAGTCGTACGGTTGACAATGGGAATCTACGAATTCTCAATTGTTCCAAATTAATCAAATAACTTGTGTGGCGCGGAATGTGCCGATACTTTAACATTTACCATGATTTTTATTATTATTTCTTAGTATATCCGAAGATAAAAAAAATAAATTCTGAAGTAAAACAATTGTTAGTTAATGTGCCAAATGTAACATATCTCGTGCTCATGAGACTCGCGAGTTTGCTCCCTCGCGCAACTTGTGAAGCTTACAAGCGTGGCTTCCACAGTCGTCCACACTATAAAATGTTACAAGCAGGCACACGAGTAGTCTGCAAGTACATACCTTTATGGAAGAACGTTTGTAAGCCAAAATCAGTTTCTCGAAAAATTATTCTCAAAATACAGTTGTCCCAAAGTCGATAGGACAAATTCGCCTTAAATAATTGTGATGGAATAACTTAATAAGCTATGTCCGCAAATGAAATACTTTCCAACTAAGTAATCATTCTTTTCCGCATTTCTTTACAAACCAGCATGTAACTATAACTAAATAGGTAATAGACATTAATAGAACTTTTGTAAATTGTTTCTTAATGGTTCTCCAGCTTTACGAATTTGCTTAATATTTATTTCTTCAGGTTATGTATAAGATTTAATCTATCACCCAGAGATTCTAGCTTTATAGCGGTTTTAATTCACATGATGAAAACCGAACACGATCACTCTTTGGATTGGCCATTTAGTGGAAAAATCACGATATCAATTATCCATCCAACGTAAGTATCAACTTCAACCTAATAATTAGTCAATGAAACTTCTATTACATTTTATAGACAATCATGGCGAACCATAAAAGAAACGATGATGACCCGTCCCGATCTGGATGCTTTCAAGCAGCCGGTTCAAGATATGAATCCAAAAGGCTTTGGGTATACAGAATTCACTTCACTGGAAAATATAATGGAACAGGGTTTCATCGACTCCAATCAATTCTTAATAAAGGTGAATGTCCAACCTGTATAATGAATAGTAAATAAAACAATCATTGTAAATAATTGCTTTTTATTATTTGTTTATTTTAAACTTGGGCAGTTAACCCCTCATGGTAGTAGCGTATAATATAATACAATGAGTTCTTTATTGTACCTACTTGTATCATGATTATTTTGTGTTGTCCACAGTGGTTAGAATCAATCATAATATATGTATTAGTGTTTAGGCACAAATGCATTTATTAGGGTAAGGCGTATATTTTGTGCTGTAGTGACGAGACGCTTTCGTCTATCTTTCCGTATATTTCGCATGCCTTAGTTTTAGTGTATGTAGACGACAAAAGTATGTACTTGTAAATAAAATTTTGCGCGAGACTAAAGATAGAGCAGGAGATTTTTCTCACATCATTCGCTCTACGGTTGAAAATGAGGATCGAAGTATCCTCGAAACAGCTGTCCCGCAACCATACTAACAACCACAAATAAAGGGAATAATTTGCCTTTCAGATGTTCTGTTGACCATTCTTGATTGACAAATAGAGAAATCAAAAATACTATTAATAGTTATCAATAGTTATGTTTAGTATGGTTTGAGGCATAGGAGAGTCTTAACATCTGAGACCCGCTGTACATATCAATAGGGTACACTCAACTAAGAAAGTATCGGATTAAAATTCCATACATTGTAAATCACTCTTAAATCGAAATTTCTTTTTAAGGAAATTCTTTAAACAAAATACGTCACTAAAAAATAGTAAATGCTATTTATTTACAAGAGTATGTATTATATATATATATACAGTTACTATTCAATAATACCACACTACCATTTTTCAATCTGTTACTTCTTTTTTTATATGCGCTTTCATATGCCGTGATAGATTTTGTAAACACTTAAATTTAGCCGCACATAGCTCACAGCAATAAGGGCAATCTGCCGTATGCGCCCTTATATGAATTTGTAGTGACGAAGACCAGGCAAATGACATTTTACAAAATTTGCAAGGAAAGGGCTTTTCACCAGTGTGTGTTTTAACATGACTATTGAGTCCACTCCTCCAACAAAATGATTTCTTACAAATTTTGCAAGTAAAGGGCTTTTCACCAGTGTGTATTCTCATATGATCCGTTAGAGCTGGCTTGCGATTACATGTCCACCCACAATAACTACACGTGTGAACCTTCCTGACCAAATGTATGCTCCTAATATGTTGGTATAGTTTCATTTTCCCTTCGAACGATTGCCCACATTGCGCACAAAAAACAATCTTGTTGATCTTATGAGAAAGCTTGTGAGCTTTTAGAATAGAGCTTGATTGATAGGTTCTGTCACATTCATCACAAGGGAAACGTTCACTACTGGAGTGTACACGTTCATGCACTCGAAGATAGTCTTTCCTTTTATAACATATATAATTATATATTTATAAAATATATAATCTCCCACAAATCTTGCATGAATAGGGTCGGCTTTCGGAATGTGAAATTTTATGTAATCTAAGGAAGGACTCTTTTACAAAACCTTTTGTACAAATGTCGCATTTGTATGGAGTATTTCCATCATGGAGATGGATATGAATGGAATAGTAATAATGAGAGGTAAAGGTTCTGTTACATTCTTTACACCAAACTATGTTATTGCTATGTATTCTTTGAGACATATGAGTTGAATTTTCCTTTAAAATCAATCCTTTATTTAGTTCCAACTTTATGTGGTTATCTTCCAATAGTGGATCCAATAGTGTTGCAATGATGGCATATTCTCATCTTTTGTACATATTTCCACCTTTATAGTTTCAATTTTTTCTAAACCAAACTCACAGTTTTCAGTACTACCATCATCTTTACTTAACATGTCATTCAAACTTTCTGTTTTAATATTTCCCAATAAGACACCTTGTGACTTGTTATCATCGCTTATCAAAGATATTCCTGCTTTTGAATCGAGAACATCCCCCATTTGAACTATAAAATCTTCTAACTTAACGTCTGGATCACTATTATATTTTTCATTGTTATCATAATGTTCATGCAACTCGTCATATTTTATTGCCATTTTTGTGAACCCTTTTGTTGAAATTTGTTTACTGAAATAGTAAAACACAATCAAAAGTAAGATCTATCCCTTCTTCTTCTTTAACTGAGTTAATTTGGTGCTCATTCATTCAAAGACATCTGAAACTAGGCCCGGAATGTAAGTGATATATAAAAAAATATATGATCAGGTTGCATAAATACTGCCACTGCCATAAGCAAAAGCAAATTACAAGGCAAATGATAAATAAAAATAAAGCAATTACATAACATAAAGAAACTCAAATACCTATAAAAGCATCTTTTTCGCTTTGATAAACTTTAATAGAATTCATTATACCTCAATAAATTTGAGATGCTGTAAGAAATCTAAAACCTAGCTTGAATCAATGTTTCTATTGTTTAAGGAGTTCCTGAGAGAACTAACAACTAAAATTTGTGATTGATATTTCCTTTCAACGATCAAGAGCAGCGTGGTAAATCCAGAACTCCAATTCGTCAAAGATATTTCTCAACTGAACAAGGATACATCTACATTCTATTCAAGGTGGTTACAAATTTTTCCAGGATCACCATGAATATGGAAATGCCATGAAACAGTAATTTCGGTATAAATAGCAAATAACATCTTTATGGCCTTACAGATTCCTCCAGCTACGATTGCCATTCTAAAAACATCCACTTCTTGGAGATTTTAGGTAACTTGGATCCAGTTGGATTGATGATGGTTCTAAATTGCCATCAAATCTGGCTAATTAATTGATCTTGTTCCTTGATTCCTTCATCAGTAAGTATTCAGAGAAAAAGATGCCTTTGCATTACATATATATCATAGATCATAGCTTTAATGTCCCACAACTGGTTGATTTTGCAGGAGAATCCAGGAAGAAATTGTTCAAAAGTTTTACCTTCCACTAAAAATAAACAAATCATAATTAACATGAATGAAAATTGTTTCTAATTTTAAGCAAACGTACTAAATACAATCAACTCAAGAATGCTTACATTAAGACAATACCGAAAAACCTTACACATGGCCGAAATTTTATTAGAAAATAGATTACCTTGTTATACAAACGCAAGTCCAAATGTCGAAGGGGTTCAGCTCTAGGGGCGAAACTCAAACGGGAAAGTGCAGGCAATTTCGGGATAGTTGTTGACTAGAAACGCTAGATGACGCCACCCGATAACAATTCAGGCAGGTGGATATCATCTTTATCAACTTGAAGTCAGCAATCCGAGAACGGAGTAGGGATAAATGTCTTTGAGTAGAGGTAAGCAAGATAGGGGAAATTATAACTTTTTTGCAGGGACTAGGCAAACTCGTGTTTTGTCGACTCCCGGGGAGACAACACGAACCCATCTAATCAGACGAATAAACACGAATCTAAGTCTGTGCTAATTTCCCCTACCTTGCTCATGGCTACGAGGTTACAAAAACCAGTGGCGTATTATTTGAAAATATTCAATTACTTGTTTATAAGTTTAATAGGATCTTCTACCAATAGCAACTACTTAAAACCGATTATAAAACAGAAATAATGTCAATCTGTTTGAAGGAAATAATTCAAATAAAATAATTTTTTACAAACAATAAGAGTTATTTATTTACATTAATAAATATTATACATAGTTTTGATGCAGTTATTAAATAGTGTACCATACTAACATGTTTCAGTCTGTTACTTCTTTTTTTATATGAGCTTTCATATGCCGCGACAGATTTTGTGAACATTTAAATTTAGCTGAGCATAATTTGCAGGAATAAGGACAATCTGCAGTATGTACCCTCATATGAATATGTAGCGACGACGACCAAGCAAATGACTTTTTACAAATTTCGCAAGTGAAAGGCTTTTCACCAGTGTGTGTTTTCATGTGACTTGTCATCGCATTCTTCTGACAAAATGTCTTTCCACAATAACTACATATGTGAATTTTCTTGATTAGATGTACACTTCTAATATGTTGATAAAGTTTCATTTTCCCTTCGATGATTTCTCCACATTGCTCACAAGAAACATTCTTGTCAATCTTATGAGACATCTTGTGAGCTCTTAGTTTGTTGTAGTATTGAAAGCTTTTATCACATTGGTCACAAGGGAAGGGTCTATTGTTGGAATGTAAAAATTGATGCGCTGTAAAGCCTCTTTTCCATTTGAAACATTTCCCACAAATCTTGCATGAATATGGTCTATAGTCTGAATGTGCCACTTTATGTATTTTAAGAAGGGATGGCTTTACAAAACTCTTCTTACAGATGTCGCATTTAAATGGAGTGTTTCCAGCATGAACATGGACGTGAATTTTATAATAATATTGATAAGTAAATGTTTTGTTACATTCCTCACAGAAAACCACATCGTCATTATATTTTCTGCGAGAGGATGGTGTGGAATTCCCTTTTAAATTGGATTCCTTATTTACATTTAATGTTAGTTGATCTTGATATTTTTCTGATAATGGGTCTTCTTCAGTTTTTACACATACCTCTGCTTTTATAGTTTCTATTTCTTCTAAACCAAATTCATAGTTTTCAACACTACCTACATCATTGTTTAACTCCTCATTCAAGTTTTCAACTTTAATATTTTCCAATAAGAGATCTTGTGCCTCATTGTTGTCACTTATCAAAGATATTCTTGCTTTTGGATTAAAAAAAATTTCAGTTTGAACTGTGAAATCTTCCAATTTAATGTCTCCGTCGCTATTGCATTTTTCATAGTTACAATAATTGTAATGTTCGCTCCAATTATATTTCATCGACATTATTGTAAATGTATTTGCAATATAATGTTTATTTTTATTGATAATGGAATATAACCTGGAAAGATATAGTGCGGCGCCATCTAGTAGCCAATTTATTAAATCTTGAATGAGCTAGCCAATTAACCATCTAGAACTGCACAAATTTGTAAATATAGCTTAAACTTGACGTTATATTTAAATACAGTCATTACTTAGAATGTACTTATTTTTGAGGAAATAGTACAAACAAAATACTATTTAGAAAATAATGAATATCATTTATTTATATTAATAAATATTATACATATTGTTGATGCAGTTATCCAATAGTATAACACTAACATTTTTCAATCTACTTCTTTTTTTAAATGTACCTGCATATGCCGCATTCGATTTCGTGAAGATGTAAATTTCGCCGGACACAAACTACAAGAATAAGGACGTTCCCCTGTGTGTAATCTCATATGAATTGCTAGTGTTGTAGATCGACCAAATAACTTCTTACAAACTTCACAAGTGAATTTATTGCCATGTATTCTAATATGACTCATCAATACATCCCTCTGACCAAACGCCTTGTCACAATAACTACATATATGAACCTTAACTAAATGCACCCTCCTAATATGTTGTTCCAGCCTTCTTTTCCCCGTGAACAATTTTCCACATTGATCACAAGAAACATGACATTCCTTATGGGCCTTTAGTTGATAATTCGATTGAAAGCTTTTGTCGCATTGATCACACGGGAAAGGTTTCTTGCCAGAATGAACAAACTGATGCATTTTAACATTGGCTTTCCTTCTGAAGCATTTTCCACAAATCTCACATGAATATGGTCTGCTCTTCCAATATAGAGCATTTCTTCCTCTATTTATTTCCAACTTTACATGAGTTTTGTTATCTTCCAACAATGGATCCTTATGTAATGTTCGCACATTGTTAGTTTCAACATTATTTTCTGTCTTTATAATTTCTAATTCAAATTGGGAGTTTTTGGCATTGCTTAACTGCTGGGTCGGATTTTCAACTATAATATCTTTTAATAAGACATCCTGTACTAAGTTGTCACTTATTAAAGATATTCCTGCGTTTGAATCGAGAATATCTCCTGTCTGAAATGCAATATCTTGTGAAATGTCTTTGCTGTTGTATTTTTGATAATTACTAGTATGTTCAAGCAACTTGTATTCTACAGCCATGTTTATAAACACATTTTGCAGAATTCAGATCAATATTCAGGCAAAATGAAGTTCAGTAGAACATCAAATTATATCTATTAGAACGCATCCCTATTACTCTTCCTTTATTGAAACATTTTCAGTTGGTCACCACGATCCAATTTGCTTTGTAGTCACAGTTGCACGATTTGACGAATTACTGCAAAACAACTGCATTGAAATTAAAAAAAAAATGACAGTCAATGGTCGCATTCAGCTAAGTGCTGCGGTGCAGCGCTGTAAATTCCAGCGTTTGAATATTCTCTGGCGCTACTACGTTGCGGTTACCGACATCGACACAAACTGTGTTTAGATCTTACATCATATATATATAAAGCGTTTTTTGGCGTACTCCGTTTATCTTATATACCAAATATTACCGAACAGTTTTACCTATAGAACGATGACGTAATAATGTAAACAAGTTAACCATGGGCGTAGCTAGAAGGGAGCAAATAGGGGCCATTGCCGACTTTCGTGCAAAACTGTTCTCACCAAAAACGCCGTCCACATTGTGCGAACAGTTACTTTATTACTTAATATTTCTTCAAAAACCGACAGGCAATGGATCACATTCGTGCGCGTAAAGATTTGTGCACGTGCCGATACTCACTTGAAATTTGCTCCTGTCAGTACTCAACCCTACCGTGGTTTGCGGCACTATAAACGTTACCTTTGGTTTACTATCTGTATCTTTGTTTATATTTGCATATAAATGCAAAAGTTACCAGAAATAATCAATAATTTAGACAAAGCACAAAACATAAAAAGTTTAACTCACAAGAATGTTTAGTTTTAAATGCAATTAAGTTAGTATTAAAATATATTCTTTAATGTTACTAAATATAAAATACATCCTTTGTTACTACAACCTTGTTAATTGCATTTAAGTATGCCCACTTGAAAAAATCCTCAGTAACAAGCCCACAGAAAAATACACAAGCTTGAGTCACCAGTTGAGATTGTGGATCATTCATATCCTCGAAACGATCCTCCCGGATTAATTAATTAAACTTGTATGGTGTGGAAGTTATTGATAGTTTTGTGTTGTTTACCATACTATGCCACAGCTTGCTATCATTATTGAAGTTAGAGAAAAATACATTGCAGAGACTATAACACTAATAATGGTCAGAGTTGCACTACTGACGATAAACAAATACTTTGAAAGTGAGATCTCAAAAACTAGGACATAGTTCAAAAACATTGCGTTGTACAGTTAGTAATTACATAATAATAGTAAAGCATAATTTAAATTTATGAACAATAACTCATGTTGCCTAGAAAAAACTCAATTTAGTTCGTTTTTGAATTTTGACCTTGTTATATCTAAACAAACTATTGCCTATTTCTGATGACTTTTTCCTTTACATGCACCAACCGAAACTTTGCTCATAAACTTCAAAATACTTGTGAACATAAACTAGAAATAACACTAAACTGGATTAAGGATTTTCTTTCCAGTTCCTCATATAAATCGCCAAATTGGTGGAAGCTATTCGGAACACTTACCAATCTGCTACTTTTTTTTTAATATGCAGTTTCCTGTGCCGATTTAGATGTTGTATACACCTAAATTTAGCCACGCACAACTCACAGGGATAAGGGCGATCCCCCGTGTGTACTCTTGTATGAACTTTTAATGCTGTATGACTTTTTACAAATTTCACAGGTATATGGCTTTTTATCAGCGTGTACTCTACTATGGCTCATCATTGCTTCCCTATGACTAAACGTCTTTCCACAATAACTACATATGTGAACTGTGGCTAAATATATCCTTCTAATATGTACTTGCAAACTTCTCTGCCCTTTGAAGACTTTTCCACATTGCTCACAAGAAACATGACATTCTTTGTGGGCTTTTAGTTTATTGTTGGTTTGAAAGCTTTTATCGCATTGGTCACAAGGATATGGTCTCTTGCCAGAATGAACAAAGTGATGTATTCTAATACTGTTCTTTGTTTTAAAGCATTTTCCGCAAACTTCGCAAGAATATGGTCTGCTCTCTGAATGTGCAATTTTATGTATTCTAATAAGGTATGGTTTCGGAAAACCCTTTCCACAGATATCACAATGGTATAGAACATTTCTTTGTTTATTTATTTCCAGTTTTACGTGAGATTGGCTTCCTTCCGACAGTGGATCGTGTTGTAACATTAGCACATTCCCATTTTCTATACACTTTTCTACTTTTATAGTTTCTATTTTTCCTAATCCAACAGTATAACCAGTATCGTTGCTTAGCAGCTCATTAGAATTTTCAACTTTAATATTTTCCAATAATACATTACCACTAGATTGTCATCACTTATCAAAGATACTCTTGCTTTTGATTCAAAAGCATCTCCTCTTTGGACTATAAAATCTTCTAATTTAATGTCTCCTTTTTTATCATATTTTTCATAGTTATTACTAGTGTATTCATGCAACGTATATTCTACGGCCATTTTCGTAAACGTACAGAGAAATACAAAAAAAATTGTCAGAAAAAATGCTGCTTTCTCCAGGAGATATTATTCAATTATCGCAGTAGAACAGAAAGGTCAGAGTTATAGTCACCTTTGATGTTTCATGGTCCATCTTCAATGACCTTCAGTTTGTTAGACAAGTGGTACAACCGCGTAAATTTAAACTAGCATTACTATCTTCGTACATATCAAATTGGCTTGCCTTAATGATATGCTTAATTATTTAAATGTTATCGATGTATACACAACGATCTAGAGAAACCAGCTATTTAGGCAGAAACGTTTCTAATAAATTATTTTTTTTCTTTAGTGAATAACGTATAACAAAGTTCAAACAAATAATGGTGTGCAATAATTTTAATAAAACACACGTTTAATAGGAAATATCGTTAATAATATATATTATTTATAAATGCATAAAAATAATTGATTTAATGTTTTCCCCTTTTTGTGATACGAAATCTCTATTGATATATTTTAATGAATAAAATATTCATAGTTTTATAAATAATTTTTGGAAATGCCTTGCATGCACCATTGTATGTACTCTTTTCATCATATTTTTATGTTAATCCCAATGGAGAAATTATTGAAGTTTTTGAGAATTCGCTGATAAAAATTGTTTCTAGTCTATGAATATAAGATATAAATGCTTCCACATATACTGGTAACAATTTGTGTTCGCCTTCGAACTATTCATCATACACAAAACTAATAGTTCGTCAAAGTTGGTTGCCTTCAATTTCGTTTATACAGAATGGCCCATTTTCGTTGGGATTGCAGTCTACAGGCTTAAGGGAAAAAGAGACATAGGCGTCTCGCTTCTTTTTTTGGTATTACTTTAGCGTTGTAAAGAAATCTTGACTAATTTCAGTTGGTTTCGATATGCAAGCAATTTTTGAAATTTGATCTATTTGTATTGGTCCTTGTATATAATTTACTATAAGAGCTATCAAAATAATATTTGTATACAATATGCACCATTTTCCATGTAGAATGCAGTGGCGTGCGATGTATTCTTCCTGAATTAATATTTTGTTTTTACATTTTCTAACGGAACACTCTGTATATTTTTATGGCATTAAATTAGCATTAACTACTCCGTCCCAATGATCCTTTAACATCTTTATTATTTGCAAATTTAGAAACATTATCCATCATAACTTTTGACATATAAACCAATTGTTAGCAATTCTGATATAGCAGAAATTAAAATGGTTTCTAATTCTTTTCCTCCACATGCATTGTGAGTCAGAACATATATTTATTGGATGTTTCCAGTTAGTATGTATTCCGTTCACTTTATGAAATCCAATTATCTTTGCTTGTATTATAAAATAAATTGCTTTTTAGAGATATCTCATCGATGCTCAAAATACACTCTCTGGCTTTCGGCTTAAATTGTGATGTTTTCAACGTTACTGATGCGTATATAAATTGACAAATATATATAATCCTTCTTGGCCAAATGTGCGCTCCTAATGAGTTGATACAGCCTCGTTTTTCCTTTGAACAATTTTTCCACATTGCCAGCAAGGAATATTACTGTCTATCTTATGAGATGCTTTGTGAGCTTTCAGTCTATTGTAGCTTCAAATCTTTTATTGCCTTAGCCACAAGCGAAATGCCTATTACCAGAATGTACACGTCCATGCCATATACAACCTTCCATTTGAAATATTTCGTAAAATCTTGCATGAATATTGTCTGATTTCCAAATGTGTAACTTTATATTTTTAAAGAATAGTGGGGGCTACGAAACCTCTTTCAGACATTACATTTGAATGGAGTATTTCCAGCACGGATATGGATGTGAACAATATTGATAAATGACTGTTTTGTTGCATCTTTACAAAAGATTAGATCAGTGTTACTTTTTCTTTTAGTTGAATATATTTGATTCTAATAAACCATGTTGTGCTACATTTTCTATGCATATTTCTGTTTTTACAGTTTCTATTTCTTCTAGTCCAAATTCACAGTTTTTAGTATTGCGAACATCTTCGTTTAATTGCTCCTTCAAATTTTCTAGTAGTACAAAAGAAATAGTAAGCAAAGTAAGATGTTTGGAAAGTGGACACGAATCAGGTCCAATTTCAGGGTAATTGTATCCATTGACAATTGCTAGAGAAGGAACCCTTTTACAACGCAGACATGCAATACAGTTCAAACAAACCATAAATGGATCACACATTTCATAATAATTAGAGATTTTACAAAATCATATCATATCCTGATATAAATCATATCAGGTTCCAGTTTTGTTAATCTGCTAGTCCACCGAACCCGCTCGCATACACAACAATAATCGACAATAATGTCCCAAAATATAGGCAGAGAGCGACGGCAGTACTGACCAACGAAACCAATTTACAATGAACAATTTAGACAAATACATCGTAGTTAATTCCTATTACAATCATATCGAAAACGTAGTTGACGATTAACAAAATATGTAACATCCACTTTATCTACGCTACTGCATATACCCGATCAACGCTTGGCCAACACTCGCTAGCAAACTGTACCGAACGTCCTCACTCTAATTATAAGTTAGGCGAAATTTTTAAAACAGAACAAGCCTAATATAATACATAAAATACAGAAAATATATGGTAATAATAAAAAACTCAGGTTTTTAGATTTGAAGATAGTAGGGGAAGCACTTATGACACAAATCAGCTGTTTTTGACGTTACGAGTTCTATGCATATTGTAAGCATTGTTCCCGGTGTTTGTCTATGTCTACATTTAACCAGAGAAATTCGTGGGCTTGCAGACAAGCAGATAAAATTAATGACATATACAGTTTGTAGTAGTGTGAACACTACTGTTCTGTATGGAATAACATTTTTTTGAAGGAAACAATTTATACAAAATAGTTCACTATAACAAATAATAAATGTTATTTATTTACATTAATAAATATTATTTATATGTTTGTATATTATTATTATCTAATAATAACATTTCTTAATCCATGGCAATTTCTTTTTAATATGTACCTTCATATGCCGTTTTAGATTTTGTGAACACTTAAATCTTGCGGAACACATCTCACAAGAATAAGGGCATTCCCCAGTATGTACTCTCATGTGAATTTGTAATGACGAATCCCAAACAAATGACTTTTTACAAACTTCGCAACTAAATGGCTTTTCTGAGGTATGTATTCTAACATGACTCATCATCGAATTCTTCTGACTAAACATTTTCCCACAATAACTACATATATGTACTTCTTTGATCAAATGTACACGCTTAGTATGCTGATACAGTTTTATTTTCCCTTCAAATGATTTTCCACACTGCTCGCAAGAAACGTGAGTTTCTTTATGGGCCTTTAGTTTAGTGTTATCTTGAAAGCTTTTATTGCATTGATCACAAGGGAAAGGTCTATTGCCAGAATGTACAGATTCATGCCTCGTAAAATCTCTCTTCCATTTGAAACCTCGCCCACATATTTCACATGAATATGGTTTGCTCTCCGAATGCGCAATTTTATGTGTTTTTAGAAGGGATGGTTTTACAAAACTTTTTTCACAAACGTCACATTTGTATGGAGTATTTCCAGCATGGACACGCGCATGAATTTTATAATAATATCGATAATCAAATATTTTGTTATATTTTTTACAGAAAACTACATCACTGTTACTTTTTGTTCTAGCTGAATGTGTTGAATTTCCTTTTAAGTGCATGTGGGCTTGGTTATCTTCCAATAATGAATGCTCTTGTAATAGCACATCCTGGTTTTTTACATGTGTTTCTCTTTTTGCTAATCCAAATTCACAGCTTTTAGTATTGCCAATGTCTCCTTCCAACTGCCCATTAGAATTTTCAACTTTAATATTTTCCAATAAGACTTCTTCAGATAGGTTGTTGTCATTTATTAAAGATATTCCGGCTTTTGAATCAAGAAAATCTTGGGTTTGAACTACAAAGTCTTCTAATTTAATGTCTTGATCGCTGTTATATTTTTCATATTCATTACGAGTACATTCATGCAATCGATCGTATTCTATGGCCATTTCTGTAAACACATTTACAGATTTTTGTTTCATTCAGATAATGGAATAAAAATATAAATAACCATGAATATAACCTTAAATTTAATCTCTAATTTAACGTAGTACATATCACCCCTACTACTGGTCTATTCGAACCAGTGTTGCCGACTTAGGAAAAGAGAAATTAATGTGCTGGGTTCCGAAAAATCCCCGTACAAACAACATTTGAAAAATGTCCAGAAACAAAAATTGAAGGTATTAAAATAAAAATAAAACACAAACTTAGGAAAATCTCATTTATTTTCTGCACCTACAATCGCTTCAGAAACGTTATTTTATTGGGAATAAGAATCTTACTTCTTGAGATGACGTCACGGTTTAAGTAAGTTCTATTGAAGCCCAAACTTATCAGCCCTGCAAATTGTCAAATCGCACGAATTCCGCGGCCAGGCTTTTTGGTAGTCTATATTTATCGTTTGTCAGTGAGAGATATATATTTCCCTCACAAGTGAAAAATACTTTGTCAGATTTAAAAATAAAATTCCGGAGTAATAAAAACAAAATTCTTATATCGCTCACAAGCAAAAAATATTTTACTGGTTTTTATGAAATTGTCAATTAATTTCCCCATTACCATGAATCAACATATTGTGAAAAATGGCCAATATCTTATTTATCAAGGAAATATTTCAAACAAAATGGTCCGTTCTAAAAAGAATAATTGTTATTTATTTACATCAATAAATATTATATACAACATTTGTTTAAGGTGTAGAATAGAGAATGTGAGAAACAGTGTCATCAATCTTATGATATACCTTGTGAGTTTTTAATTTATTCTCGGATTGAAAACTTTTATCACATTGATCACAAGGGAAGCGCTGCCTATAGAAATGTATACGTTGATGCTGTTTAACAGCGTTTTTCCTTTTAAAACCTTTCATGCATATCTTACATGAATATGGTCTGATTTCTGAATGTGCAACTATATGTCTTTTAAGGAGGCATGGTTTTACAAAAACCTTTTCACAGATATCACATATGCATGGAGTATTTCTAGCATGAGTGCGCGTATGAAATTTGCAATAATATTTATAAGCAAATGTTTTGTTACACTTTTTACATAAAATATCACCATTGTCCTTTGTAGGAGTCGAATGCGTTGGATTCCTTTTTAAAATCAGTTCTTCATTTACTTCTAATTTTAGGTGGGGTTCGTTATCTTCTACCAGTGGATCCTTATATATCTGTGCATCCTGAGTTTGCACACGCATTTCCAACTTTACAGTTTCTATTTTTTGTAATTGATATTCACAGTTTTTAATATTACCAATTTCTTCTAATTGCTCATTCAAATTTTCAATTTTAATATTTTCCAATGCCATATTTTGTATTACGTTGCATTCACTTATCAAAGATATTCCTGCTTTTGAGTCAAGAAAATCTCCCGCTTGTACTATGAAATCTTCCAATTTAATGTCTACATCGTTAGCGTTGTTTTCATATTTATTAATGTAATATCTATCATTACTCTTTTTTAAAAATTCTTTGTTTAGTTCCAAATTTACATGGCTTTCTTTATCTTCCGATAATAGATCCTTTTGCAACCTTGGCATATTTATGCTGTTTACACATATTTCTATTTCTTTTAAACCCAATTCATATTTTTTGGTATAACCCATAACTTTATTTAACTGCTCGTTCGAATTTTCAACTTTAATATGTTCCAATAAGAAATCTTGTGCTGGGTTATCGTTTGTCAAAGATATTCCTGCTTTTGAATCAAGAACATCCGTTTCAATTATGAAATCTTCCAATTTAATGTCTCCATCACTATTATATTTTTCAGAATTACTAATGTAATGTTCAGGTATATTATCATATTCTCTCACCATTTTATACAGAATTTCCTTTATTCTACGTTTGTCTCGAGACCTGGGTACCGTAAGAATGTTGGGTTATTTTGTATATTCAAATAACAGAATGTGTCCTAATACTAGGTCTATTCAACATCACTTTATACATGGAAAATAATATGATGGGCGCTGTAATGGTTAATTGCAGAAACAAAATCTTACTTCTCTGCTAGTCTTTTAACAGGTAACATTTAACCATAATATAACTAACAATATAACCTAAAACTATTCTTATAGGTTGTTTTGGGTGTTTGTTAGGGCCTTTAATTATGTTCTATTGTCAGGGCCAGTTATCGCAGTGGCTAGCGGCACGTCCGTAGATCCTATAAGTTATAGTTTATAACCACAGAGTATTTAACAATCAGAAATACCAAATTTTTGGGGGTGCCTTTGACCTCTTTAGGCTAGATTTCCCGACCTCGACCCCATTTTGAGCGGATAGAAGTCAGAGCCGTAGTAAGTAAAATAGTGTCCATTACAGGAGCATATTCAGTTTATATTAGACAACAATGCTAGAAAAATATTATTTTAATAAAAATAATTTATGGTTTTTTAAAATACATTGCTAATAACAATCTGTGTTAATATAACAAGTTGAGCTCAATAGTGTATTTGTTACTTCTTGTTTACCATACGTCATTGTAAGAAAAAAATGTCGTCTTAAAAAAAAAGAGTCTTATCTGATTATTTTTATTTCTTGTATTTGTTAAATACCTTCATTATGATATCGATATCGATAAGTGAAACAAATATTTTTAAAATTGATCAAGCACGAAAATTCAGTAAAACTATGGGTTCTTTTCTGATTACTTATATTATTATACTTTCAGTTATGAACAGTTTAGTTACTCACCAATTCAGCCTTATTCGACCATCTATCATTCTTCAAGCTAGATACTAACTTTCATTAAAGGTATAAATAAATAGACTGGGCCAGCGTGTCTATATATCTGGACCGTATCCAGTACGCAACAACGCGCAGCGCAGAAATCGAAGCAGTCACGTTTTGTATTAGTTCATCTTGAGTCTGGACGCGAGTTAGTCGAACGTCGTTTGTTTAATTCATTGTATGTCAGGCGTACAGAAACGCTAAAAGGCGACCATCGCCGAAAAATGTAACAAAGTAACCGTGAATACCCGAATTTGCGATAAACCGCTATTCTGCCCGATAAATAAATATATAAATTATACTTGCTTTAAACCCTAATGAGTAATATAGTAACATGATATGTATGTAACAAACTCTAATAATAAATGAAACAAAGCACAATTAGATAAATAATGTTTATTGATGTTTCCAGATAATTAGTTTATTTTTTGATAAAACTTTAAGAATACTGTTAAATTTTAAAGTATAAAATAATTCGATTCTAGTAAATAACTTCATAGCACAGTTCTTAGGAAAGTTTTCACAAGGATGTATAAATTGTATAGGCATCACTATTCTCCTATGCTTTAAAGTAGCAGAACAGCGATCTTGATGCTCATTAGCAAACCGCAAACATACTTCACAATAACGAACTGCTAGGTATTTCTTTATTGAATACCCACAAATCTAGCAAGTGATCATCATCATTAATTTGTGTGTATTGTAGAGATTACTGCTAATACTAATGATAGCCAGAGTTGCATTACTGACGAGAAACAAATACTTTGAAAGTAGGTATTTCTCTAATTTGTATTGTTATATTTTTCTGTGAGGCTGTTAGAAGATTTTTCCTAGTGGATCACTGGTCTTACTTAATTTAGTAACATTAAAGAATATATTTTAATTAATTGCATTTAAAACTGAACTAATTCGCTACATTACTGTGATTTAAACAGTTTATATTTTGTGTAATAACAATCTTCTTATTTTTTATCTTGTTGTCCATGGGCGTAGCCAGAGGGTGGCAGGGAGGGACCATTCTCGAATCTCCAAAACGTTGACTCTAATTGGTACCTCCCTTAACCACATTCTGGCTACCCCCATGTTTTTACCCATTAATAATTTTTCAATTTTACATGTTTTCACCTTGAAAGATATCAGAAACCTATTTCTTTAATTTTATTCTCTTTTGAGCACTAACTAGGAAAAATCCTGGTCAGGTCAGCAGAGGTTTCTGAGGTTTTTTTATCTCACTAGTATGGCTACTTTACTTATTCAAAATTACTATAATTAAAGTTTCATAACACAAAGATGATAATTTAAATTTATTAACAAAAACTCTTTCTTAGAGAAAACTCATATTTAGTTCGTTTTGGAATTTCAGGCTTGTTTTACCTAAATTATTGGTTATTTCTGGTAACTTTTGCCTTTAAATACATTACGTACTACCAACTGAAATATCATAAACGTCAAAATATTTGCGAACATAGAAATAGCACTTTTTTGAACTGATGAAGTACTTTCTTTTCAGATCCTAAAAGAAAGAATTACCATTTTGAACGTGAAACATGGGCTTGTGTGTTACTTGTGAACAAAATTACAAGTTCTATTCATCAACCGCTTCATTGGTGATGTCCTCTAAGTGCTCGGAGTTCCCCATAGAACTGAGGTTAGTAATTCCGGCAATAAAGATAAAATTCACATGCAGTGCGATAAATTAGTAAACGTGTCCTTTACTACCGAAACTGGCACCTTGTTACCACGGTATGGCCAACAACAAGATCAGCTTGATTTGATGTACAGAATCCGATCCGCCATTTTAAAAGTAAGCGTTTATTGTTTACTTCTGGAAGTGAATTGTGATTTTGTTGGTTATATGCGATTTTAAGGAAGTATAGCCTTGCACGGGCTTTAATCTGTGCTAACGTACATTGAGATTAAGCTCAACATAATTAATCCGCATCAACTTCTCTAATATTTACCAGTTATATTATTTGTACAGACTACTACATTTTTGTGATAAGCCAGAATAGTCGCAGTATTTTTATTAAATTGATTAAGAAAAATACAAATTGGCATTATTCAAACAACTTCACAGCCGCACACCCCGTAACACAGAGAAAAGGGAAACTCCGAAGCAGGAAATCTATATTCTTACGATAATACCAACCCAAACGCACCGCCACTGTCAGTATTTGTATATTTAGCTAGAAGCTCCTTTTCTAACCGCGAGAAATTTATCGATCCAAACTAATAAATCTAAACTAAGGTAAAAATAAAGTATAAATAAATGTATTGGTCTCATCAAATGGGAAACAAGCAAAGCGCCTGAAATAAAAGGCGTCATCGTATTTACATTTCTTCTCTTAAGCCGTTATCGTTGAACAGTTACATAATTATTATCTACGTTAATTTCGATTTGATTTAAATTTGACGGAATAAATGTGGGTTTGGAATATTTCTTAAGGAATGCAACTTTTACTTGGTGATGTTTTTGGAGTAAAAAAATATATTAATTGTCGTTTATTTTCCCTATTAGCTTGAATTAACAAATTGTGAAAAATATGCAATATTTTTTTAGGAAGTAACTCAAACAAAATAATAAATTCTATAAATAACAAATATTATTTACATTAATAAATATTATTATATCATTTAAAGTATAAGAACATTTTTCAGTCCGTTAAGTCTTCATTTGCACACATAACTTACAAGACTAAGGATCCAGCTATATTCTCATATGAATTTGCAATATGAAACCCATGCAAGTAAAGGGTCTTTAGTCAATGTGAGTTTTAAGATGGGTCATCAGCATATGCTTTTGACTAAACTCTTTTCCACAATAACTACATATATGAAACTTCTTCACCAAATGTACGCTTTGAACATGTTGTTGCAGACTCATTCTCCCTGGGAATGATTTCCCACATTGTTGACAACTAATACTGCTCTCGGTTTCATGAGATACCTTATGAACTTTTAGGTGATAGTCGGATTTAAAGCTTTTACCACATTGATCGCAATGAGAATGTTTGTTGCCGGAATGTACAGGTTGATGCCGCATAACGCCGCCTTTTCTTTTAAAACGTCTTCCACAAATCTTGCATGAATATGGTCTGATCTCCGAATGAGCAAGTTTATGCATCTTAAGGAGATAGAGTTTTACGAAACTTTTTTCACAGATATCGCATTTGAATGGAGTATTTCCAGCATGGCTATGGACATGAATTTTATAATAATATTGGTAACTAAATGCTTTGTTACATTCTACACACACAATTACATCACTGTTATTTTTTCTTCGGGTCGAATACATTGGATTTTCTTTTAAATTTAATTCTTTATCTACTTCTAATTTTATGTGAGTTTGGTTATCTAGCGATAATGGATCCGCTTGTAACATAGATATATTCTCATTTTGTACATATATTTCTTCTTTTATAGTTTCTATTTTTTCCAATCCAAGTTCATAGCTTTCAGTAATATCAATTTCTTCTAGCTGCTCATCAAGATTTTCAACCTTAATATTTTCTGGTGAGATATCTTGGACCACATTATCATTTATCAGAGGTATTCCTGTTTTCGAATCAAGAGTATCTCCCGCTTCAATTATGAAGTCTTCCAATTTAATATCTTCATCCCTATTACATTGCTCATAGTTATTAATGTAATGTTTATGCAACGTATCGTATTCTTGGGCCATTTTATAAATGTATCAACAGAATTTTTATTTACTCAAATAATAGAATATAACCTAAAACTAGATTCATTAGACATCACTCTATACATCGAAACGATCTGGTGGACACTATAATGGTTAATTGCATAAACAAAATCTCACTTTTACTTCGCGTAGAATATCTGGTGGTAGAAGAATAAGTTGGAACTACACCAAACTTTTCTGATTGCTAAATCAGTTCATGATTTGCGATGAGAGTTGCATCTGCCAGTTTTTCATATAACGTCACCTTTAGGCATAATTATCTTCATCAGATCTGATTTGAATCAATGCTTCTTCTTATCTTCTTATGGAACTACATAGACACAGTGTAGACATAACCAGTGACCATAGACAAACAGTAACGACACTACAAAAGAATCTTGTCCGCATGCGCCACCGAAATATAGCCAATAAAATTTGACAGTTGACTTAAATAGGCTAAGCGTTATATTATGTTTGACCTAGGCTACTGATAATCCTCTTAAATGTGTCGAAACTAATTTACACACTATAAAAATAGGAATTTGGGTAGCTATATCTAGGCGAACAATTTTTGACCAATATTTGTTGACAATAGGCTGATAAGCAAAAATTTATGGCCCCCACGCTCTCCAAATCTTACACTATTAGATTTTTATTCGTTTGGCAATTTGAAGAGTAAAATGTTTAGAAACGGATTAGATGATTTACAGGAGTTGCAAGCTGCAATACGACAAGAAATTAATGTATCACTTCTAGAAGAACTCCAAAATGAATTTGCAAATCTAAAACAAGGAATATTTGTTTAGAGAATAATGGACAACAATTTTAACATTTACTATAGCTTTTGCAATGTAATATATAATATAAACCTAATCTAAATATGTAAATAAAACTCTGTATATGTAATGTTACTTTTTAGTATTGCCATACTGTTAAATCTAGAGTTGTATATCTAACAGAAGTTACGTAGGTTTGGCTATTAAGTGTGGTACTCTGGCAGAGCATCACACTGCTCGATCGTCGGATCGCATAAGGACTGCCATTTTGATGTAGTACAGGTCAGCCAATTTAGCAACACTTAATTTTTTTTATTACGGTCTTTACATACAAGAAATTTCCTGACTATTGCATTCTGCGAGCAGAATATGATTCATTCAGTACCAATTTGATATGTTATATATAATAATGTTGTAGATATTTTTGAATATTTCTTCATTACTGAAAATCTCAATTTCAATAGTAGATATATTTTGTGCGAAATTATCAGCATTTGTTAGACGTATTCCGGCCCTTAAATCAATAAAGTCTTCGGACTAATTGCTGAATTCTTATAACTCGATCTTTGCATCGGAATCATATTTGTTTCAGGTATTGTTATAATGGTTAAGCAACTTGTCAGTTTGTGTTGCCATTTTAACTTATTCGGGTAAGGAAATCTGAAATTATAAGGTATTAATTATATTTATACTGATTCAAGAATCTTAAATATCACAACCAACCACAAAAGGTGATTTTAAAAGTAATCGTGATCATTCATAATCAGTGATTAATAATCACTGGTATCCTGCGATTTAATTCGCCAAAGGAATTCGAAATATGATTGGCTCTGATTTGTTTATAACTTCTGGTGTGTTCCAAATTGTTAAATACAATATTATTTGAGGTTAATTAATTATTATGCTGTTTAAGATCCTCTTAATACTTTAATACAATAACATTTTGTAATTTTAGACCGTATTCTCTTACTTTAATAGGTTAAAATGGCTACCCAAGCTAATAATATCTGCGATAAATATGATGCTAATAGTAAGATTAAGTTAGAAGAATTCAGCGACGAATCTCAGAATTTCATTGATTCAAAAGCCGGAATACCTTTGACAAATGCCGATAATTCAGGACAAAATATTTTAATAGAAAATATTAAAGTTGAAAATTTCGATGGTGAAGAAGTAAGCGAAGATATCAACAATGCCGAACACTATGAATTTGGATTAGAAAAAATAGAAACTGTGAAGGTAGAAACGTGTGTAAAAGTCGAAAATGATCATATGTTGGAAGAAGATCCGTTAGTAACAGATGGTAAAACTCAAGTAAAATTAAAAGTCGATGAATTGCATTCTACTCCAACAGAATGTGAAAACCAAGAAGTTTTTTGTAAAGACTGTAACAAAACGTTTAGTTACCATCACTACCATAACATTCATGCTTTTTCTCATGTTGGAATTACCCCATTTATATGCAAAATTTGTGGAAAAGCTTTTGCGCATCAATCTGGTCTTACAATACACAAAATTACCCATTCTGATGTAAGACCATATTCATGCAATACTTGTGGGAATCGTTTTAAAACGAAGAATGTTCTTTTAAAGCACCAGTCGGTGCATTCTGATGATAGACCTTTTCATTGTGACCTATGCGATAGAAAGTTTAAATATGACTATCATTTAAAAGTTCACAAACTTAAGCATGATAATAATAGAAAATATATTTGTGAAGTATGCGGAAAGGGATTCTATGATTCCACTGCTCTGAAACATCATAAGAAAACACATGATGCCCAAGAAAGCATTCCATGTCAAGAGTGTGGGAAATTGTTCCAAGGGGATGTAAGACTTCGAGACCATGTTAGGCAGATACACTCAGTCAGAAAGGTTCAAACATGCAATTATTGTGGGAAGGAATTTAAACAGAAACATATGGCAGCTCATATTAAAACGCACACCGGAGAAAAGCCATTTTCTTGCGAGCTTTGTACCAAGTCATTTATTAGGGTGTCAGCGCTTCAAGTTCATATGAGGACGCATACAGGAGAAACCCCGTATGCTTGTGAGTTATGTGAGAGTAAATTTAAATATTCCCATCATTTACAGAGACATATGAAGGTCCATGTCAAAAAGGAATGAGTTTGCGAAAAGAAAAGCGAGAATCGACTGAAAAATGTTTAGTACAATACATCACTGTATAATATTTCCATACTCTGTATAAAATTGTCTAATATTTATTATATTAAATAAATTACATTTACTAGTTTTGTGCAATTTTTCTATCTCTGCTAAATCAACTACATGAATCTTGCTAATATTTAACATTGCAGTTGTATCACTAAAAATAATTTCATGTAGATTTAGGACAACAGCCAATTGATCAGACGAGTGTCATAGAAGATATGGTTGTAGTACAGAATACCAATTGTGATCGTTCATCTTCATTAGGTTTGTTACTCGTACTAGCAAGGACTGTGGCGTAGTATGACTAACAACTTGTCTATATACACTAGTTTTAAAATCGGGATTCTTGTTTATAACCGCACATAAATTATCGATTGTCAACCTTTCTACATTATCTGTTGGATTTCCTAACGAGGCTTTGAGGTCATCTATTATATTTAGCGCTTCATGTAACGAAAGCTTGGTGTTCTCTAATTTGGAAATAGTATCCAAAAGAATTGAATAATTTTCGGAAATTTGCTTTATTTGAGTGTGGATTTCGGTATCTGAAACCGGCCGCTGGCTTACTGAAATTGCCTGGGCTTCTTGCGGATTTAAATTTAAGATACAATTTTTAACAATGCACAAACATTTCTTATAATATAAAACAGCTTGAAGCCACGTTGCCCATCTCGTCAATCCCGGCTGTGGTGGCTAAGGAATGGCCGGGCAAGCCTATTTAAACTCACTAATGCGTTTCGGAGATTTCGTAAAAATGTTTTTGGTAGCAACCTTTAATTGATCTACTTTTGGATAACTGTTTCTAATAAATTCAGCTACAAGATGACATGCATGGAGCGAATATAACAAAGCACGCCATCGATTCGCCATTATTAATCTAACTTGTCATTCATACACATACTAATCGCGACCGCTTTCGAAATATATCATCGCCGCCAATGAGTGCGCACTCATTTCTGCAAGCGTAGTAATTAGTACATAGCGAGCGAACAAACCTTTACATTTTGCAGGTTTTTATACAGAGCCGATTTTATTGTTCTTAAATTTTACTATAAAGGCGCTGATTTAGAAAGCATAATAAATTCATTATAGATATTTTCATACGAAAGAAATTCGTAAAACTTAAATGGTTATTGAAATTATTATTAATTTTTTAATATTGACAATAGTACGAATAGTATATAAAATTTATTCTCGATGAGAACCCAGGACCGAGGTAACGGGCTTGTCGGGTGAAGTTGGCTGACACGTGTCGTCACGTCAGACTGGGCCTACCTCTCAAAATGTGCAATCAACTGAAAAGGTATCTGGCAAAAAATGTATACAAGTTTCAACAGCAAATCAAGACACGGTATTACTTGTAATAAGAGGGTAGTTCAAACACAATCATTAATTTTAAAAATAACGGATATAATTTATTTACATATAATAAATACGAAATATTCTTGTACAAAGTATAGAATGCTGCCTTTTTAATCCATTGTAGTGATGTTACGAGTCGATTAACTAGAGTAACTCGATTAGTATCCAGTCTCAACGCACATTGCAACTCGAATTCAACTAGGATTGGTTGGCACGGTATTAATAATAACTCAATCGGTTTCGTTTCAAATTATTTGAGTCGATCTTCAGGTGTAGAAAATTATGTCGGATCCGATTTCAACTTTTTGAAAAAAAAATGCATTACTATAATTAAAATACTGTTAAGTAGAAATGCATAGTAAAAAAATTAGAGTGTATTAAGTCACAAACTAAACGGTTAGAAACATTATTTTCCTTTCTAGTGTTGGGCACTATCGGTACTTTTTTACCATCAGTAGTACTGTAGATACACTATCGACAGTTTTCGATAATGCTATCGATGGTGTTGGCCCATTGTACTCTTAAAAAAAAAAATCAGAGATTTTCATTGTTTGATAGTCTTAGTAATTGCTTCGACTTATAATTTACAAGTAAATAAACATAATCTATGTAATTTTAAATGTTATCTAAGAAATTGTAATTTGCTTAAGTCCAATTTGGTAATCAGTGTAACATTACACAATCGTTCTATTACAAAAGTAATTTAACCAAAGAAAATATTCTACCAATTCTTATGTTTACATAAGAAGTCTTATCGCTAGCATAGAACTATCGGAATGCACTGTCGATAGTCCAAACTATCGATAGTATTCGATAGTGCCCATCACTATTTTTTTACACAAAATACATTGTTACACAATTTTTAAATTGTGAAAGGTAATTGAATAAAACGAAACAAATTGTGAACAGGCATTCAAAAAGTACGCCAAACTTGTTTTCGTATTAAAGCGAGTTGCGAGTCCGATTCGATTTAAAATTAGTCAGAATTGGGACGACTCGGTCCGACTAAGCTAAGGTAAATAAAACCAGTCCGACTCGAATCCATATCAGAAACGACTCGCGTTGCATGGTCGCAAGTTTAAATAATCAACTCATCACTAGTCTATTGTACATTTCTTCAAAATTTATTCCTTTTTAATATGCACTTTCATATGATTCCGTAGCTGATTCGAGAATTTAAATGCACTTTCACATAGCTTACAATGATAAGGAGTCTCCCCTGTATGTATCCTCATATGAGATTTAAGTGATGAGGCAGTTCCAAACGATTTACTACAAATTTCACAACTAAATGGCTTATTGCCAGTGTGTTTATGAATATGGTTCATCATTCCACTTTTACCCTTAAAAGTCTTCCCACAATAACTGCATATATGAACCTTTTTAACTGAATGTATATGTGTAACATGTTGCTGCAGTCTTATTTTTCCTTGGAACAGTTTTCCGCATTGTGAACAAGCAAATTTTTTCTCAACCTCATGTGAACCCTTATGATATTTTAAGCCTGTCAAATCAGTGTATCCCTTTCCGCAAATTTCGCAGATATACTGTTTATTAGTATTATGCTTACGTTGATGACCTTTCAGACTATTCCGCCGTTTAAAACTTTTGTTGCATTGGCTACAATGAAATGGCTTATCATCAGAATGTACATATTGATGCTTCTGAAGGCCATTGCTTGTTTTGAATCTTTTCCCACAACTATCGCATCGGTATGGTCTATTATCAGAGTGGGAAGCCCTATGTGAATTTAGACAATGTTGAAGTACAAAACCCTTTCCACAAATTTCACATTTAAGTGAAGTATTCCCAGCATGGCTACGAGCATGAAATTTATAATAATTGTAATTAAACGTTTTATTACAATCCTTACAAAATGCTACTTTATTATTGGACTTTTTACTAGTTAAGTGTGAGGGATTATTTTCTGGGTTCAATTCTTCTTTTGTTTCCAATTTCACATGGGTTTTGGGATCATCTGATAATGGATCATTTTGTGATATAAGCTCATTTTCATTTTTCACACACATGTCCACCTTTACAGTTTCAATTTTTTCTAATTGAAATACGTAGCTTTCAGAATTGGCGGCATCTTCAGTCTTAATATTTTCCAATATGGTATCTTGTACTAAATTGCTATCATTTATCAAGGGTATTTCGGACTTTGAAATAACAAAATCTCCAGCTTCAATTACAGAGTCTTCTAATTTAACACATTTATTGCGGTCATATTTTTCACAGTGCTTCCGACATTGTTCATGCAGCTTAGCATTAGAATTTGTTGCCATTTTTATAAAAATATCTATAATATTTAGCTTATTCAGGTAACGTAGTATAATCTAAAATTAGAAGATGTAATTGTAGGGTCACTTTATTTTCATCGTGATTTCCAAAACGGACCTGAAGGAAATTGGTGCAACTAAAAATAAATAAAAGAGTAAGGCAACACGAGAAATTACAGTTTTATTTAAGAGTATAAGCGATTTTAAGCAATTCATCGGGATTTGCTGGTATCTACCAAAAATTCCTTTTGCATTCAAGCGGTTACGGTTATTGTATTCGTAGATTAATGTCGCAATATAGAAACCATTCAGAATGTGTGAAATAACCGATACTAACCTTATTCGAGATCTTTACTATCAGTTTTTGTGATGTTTAAGGTTATGAGTGATTTCAAACGATCTACTAGTGATGGAAAATACCGCTCCACTTGTTCCTTTCGCGACCACGACCATCACCATCACGAGACAACAATATTGCGACAATATACCGTTATTTTGGAACGACATAGTTGATCTCTTTACATATCTATTTATGAGTAGAGCCCAACATTCTCGCTTGTCTTCCAGTGCCGAGACATTGGGGGGATACAGAGCTGCTTCGTTACATGTCGGCACTTCCCAGTCCTCTATGCTGTGTGCTATGTGTAATGCATATGAACGGAAACCATTAAAAATGTTGAAAATGCGTACAAATGCATCAATTTGTTTGCTAACAGGGTAAACGCGTATTTGCTGCACATAACATGTCTGCTTCATGCTTTACACCTTGTAGCAGACGCTATACAAAAATGTTATCCCGATGTGGATCAACTGGTTAAGCACAGACGGAAGAGGTTTTTCTTAAATCACCGAAACGTATTCGGCTATTTCGTTCACAGTATCCTGACATACCAGAACCACCGCAGCCAATTCTTACATGGTGGGGTACACGATTAGAATCACCCTTCTATTATTTTAAACATTTTGAAAAAATCAAATCAGTGATTTTACAACTAGACGCTAAAGAAGCAGCTGTAATAAAGCTAAGTCAAATGCAATTCCAAAATCCTCAAGTTGCAGCAGATTTAAAAACTATTAACGACAATTACGTTCCAGTAGCCGACGCAATAAAAAAAATTGCAAAACACTTCGTTGTCTTTACGGGATTCGTGTGAAATTGTTAACCACATACAAACAATGCTATATATTTTAGTTGACGAAAAAAGTGTTTCAGTCGGAGGAAAATTTAATACTATGTTACGATTTTATACAAATTCAAAGACCACTTTAAGTACACGAATATTACATTACTGGATGTAGAACGATCTTTCTCTGCATATAAGTAGATAGATATACGCCGCAACGCACGGTTCTCAAAGAAACCACTGTAAAAACATATGCTATGATATAGGTGTTGATGGCCTCACTTTCGGATTTCTTTTCAGCCATCTAAGCATATTCGGTAAGATGTTTACCATATTATGTTTGCGTTTTCATAGATTCTCTTATTGTTTTTTGTTCTAAATAACGCGCACGTTTATGTCGGTTAACCCAGCGTAGTGACGTTACTGCTAGGCAATCGACTTGTTGTGCTTAATAATTAATGTTTTTAAAAATTGGTTAAACTTCATCAGATTGAAAAAGCAGATTTGTTCAGCTAAGGTAAAACGAATATTATTTTAAATTACAACAAAAATTGTTGCATTCTTTTACGTTATAGCCTTATTGTTGATAAAAACAAGGGTAATAGCTATTTATTTACTTGTATATAATATTTTTTGTTTCTACAGCCGATTTGTGATAGTTTGAACAGAGATTAATTTGTGATAGTTTGGTCGGGATTAATCTACGCATGCGCGAACTAATACTGAGTTAATTTAACTGCAGGAGTGTTTACCTCATCTTTATAACCGTTATATAATGTATAACAGTTATATAATGAATTTATGATTTTAATTTCACCTGTACCCCACATTATAGACAAATACTTAAATTTTATGTATAATAAATATTTATTTACATTAAAAATAAAAACTGTTTTTTACTGATAACGTTAATTTATGATCCAAAAATTCAAAAGAAACATCTGTGTTTGAACGTGACTCAATCCTTTCTGAGCCATCAATGTTTACATATCGATTAAATATAAACACTATTGCTGTATCAAATTTGTTGAGAGACCCAAAAAGGTGAGACGATTGCCAATCGCGATTAGTTTGAGTTACTAAAGAACAGACAGTAATCGAATCAAACGTGTTTACAACAATTTTTAAAGTGCAAAAGAACACAACTAAAGAGAATTATGAAAAAATTATTACAAATTCCATACTGTTACCTAGTAATCAAACGCTAAATTAATTCTAATCGGTCCTCTTGCAGCGTTCCTTACCAATTTATTTTGTAATACTTCTAGAGAGCACCTGAAGATGGAACCGCGTCGATCTACATAGATCCACAACAACGAAAATAAATTTAAATATTTAATAAGGGATTTTATATTTTATTTAAATTGGACTAATTCTGTACGATTAAAATAATATTTTTTAAATTTTTGGCTTTTGTAGAACGTGTATATCTAATGAAATTCCCCAAATATAATTGCTATTCCTGCTTGCTGTTAAGCACGTAGGTGCACATGGCATTTTAAAATCGCAACCATAGAACAAATAACTATATAAAGCTCCACATAACACAATTAATTATAATTATTTTGCGTCCCCTAATGAAATGTCCGTTTACGAAAATAAATGGCGCGCGCTTTAAATGTGTGCTTTTAATATGTTTGTTTATATTTGAATTGTTGAGGGGAAGTAGTATTGTGTTGGACTACTTAAACAATACAATAAACAATAAGATGCTTACTGTATTTCCATTGAGTTTGAACTAGAACAAGTAATTTTAAACTATTAATTGCGCACAATAGAAGTAATTATAATAGCAGCTTCCTTATGTAGATGCGATGAATTAGAAGAAAATACATTTCTCTCTTCTTTTCCACTTACGATCCTATTCCTTTACGAAACGTAAACATACAGAATACAGACAAAATTGATGTTGATGTTGATGTTCGCATGCAAAACTAAACTGCACATACTTTTTAACATAAATTCAGTCGTTTTTCAGTGGTATATTCTTTGTGTAGTGAAAAGTCACTTTGAACATCTGGGTCACTACTTATGATGAGTGTCTTGCAAAGCTCATGTTTAAATTTTTGTTTATAGAGCCAGGTATTATATACAACATTTTGAAGTATCTTGGATCTCTATCTACCTTGGGAAATGACGTCTTGTAATGTTCTACAGATCCTGTAACTATCGTCCATCATAAGATGTTTTAGCTAGATCAACGAAGTGTCAAATGTCTCTTTGCAATTTGCAGACACAGAATGAGTGCCTGTTACTCTATGTACTACCAAGCCTCTGTAGGTTTTTCTTAAATTGGAGGCATGTAGGATTAGTGTTTCTACCTGTGTTACCTTGCTTGCCCAAAATACTTTTCTAGTGGTTTTTAATGAAGTGATCTTGGCAAAAAATATATACAATTTTTCGATAACAACACTTTCTGCAGGTCAATTCCTTGGAGGGTAAAAATCCAATTATTTAATGTTGAGCTATGTGTTTTGTTATGCTGTTTTATTTGAAAAAGTCTTTGAAGGCCCCTCTCCAAAATGTCACATGGACAGATTTTTTTATTATTCAGATGTTTATTTTCTTTAGCACAAAGTGTTCATCCAATGCAGTTATCAGAAATCATCAAAACATTTTAAAAGTAATGATGTCTCATGTGCTCTCTGGTCCACTATAATTCATCTTGTTGTGTAAGTTTCATCCAAAATGAAAAAAAAAGCGTTACATACAAAGAGCAATACATTATTTCCATAACTTACTATCTCGAGCCATAACTACAATAGCTGCTGCCATTATGTGACTAAAAACTTGTGCCGCATAAGAAGGTTTCATTTTTTTTATTGATAATTGATTGTATCTGCATTGATTTTTTTATTTGTTTAACCTTCCTTGGGGCAGGTTACCATTTGTAACATGAACGGTCATGTGGGGTGTAAACGTATGCCATAAAATAATGTAAAAATTATTCGAAAATTTTTAAAATGTAATTCAATTTGGTACATACCCGGTGTAAAGTGGATGTTTACAGTTGAAGTAAATGCGTAATTCCCCTAAAATGAAACAAATTTTTCTAAATCTGTAAATCTGAGCAATCCTTGCACGAAATATAGTAAACGCATCAGGCCAAGTGAAACGCAGATGCACCGCACTCAGAAGAAAAAAATATTTCCTATAATATAGAAAAACACTTTTTAAAAATAGTTGACAAAAACAATTTCTGAAGCTACTGAAATATTCAAGTTGCAAATATTTTTTTATTTCTCGGAAAAAGTCAGTGTGGAGTGCACACAAGAAAGATCAAAGATTATAAAATGAATGTATTTATGGATACTTCAAGTTATAGTTCTAGTGAAGAAGAAATTCTTGAAGAATCAAATAATTTGCATAATAGATTAGGAGATAGACAAATTCCATCATGTGTTGAACATTTTTTTATTTCCCAAATTATACTGTTGAAGAATATAATAGTTTCTACATGTGCTATATTCAGGGAAAAACACGAAATTTTCGTTTTGCTCCTGAAATATTCAATTACTTGGAATGATTTGGATTTTTATAGGTTATTGTTATGTTTTGAAGACTTTCGTCCAGCTATCAACCGGGCCGAATGGTTGATGAAACGCTGCGGACCGGCGTCTCGTATATCCATTGTTTCTAGCAAAGAACAATTGATCACGTGGCTTTTGAAGCGCTCCCTTTTGAAATGAACGTTAACTAAAAGTTCAATTTTAAATACATTCATAAGATAGACCACATAGAGGTGGCACTTATTTACAGTTTAATGTCATTGCTTACAGTGCCTTAGCGGTCGTATGGCAAACTAACGCATGCGTATACTCGTAGTTTATTCTTTGTCTTTCATTTGCCTTTGATTGAAGTGTTTTACTTTTGTTTTATTTGTTGTATACATTATATTATAGCGTGATAGACATTTTAGTTAATAGTGTTATTAGTATTGTAGTGTGTATACAGATAGGTTAAAGGTAATCATTTGATAAAACTTGTTTATTTCATATTTCTGTCGTTTTTAGCTACCTTATATTACTAACCCCTTAAACGATTGGGTCGTAAACCTCCGCCCAGGTAAAACCCTCCTTTACTCTGGAAAATAATCGTTGGTTAAGCTAAACCATTTCGATAGTGTTGAATTATGAAGCGCAGGAGGCTTATAAGTAAATGCATTGTGCCTAATTGCACAGATGAAATGTCTACTAGGTAATGTGAAAATGAAAATATTAAAATGAGATATTATGAAATGTTTATTATAGGTACAGATTTCCCATCAAAAGTGAAGATATTAAAAAAATATGGTTGCAACGGATTGGTTGTGCTTTTTTGCGGGATTATTCAAACGCCGAACTGTATAATAAGGTTTTTGTATGCGGAGCACATTTTATAGATGTTTGCAAGTCAAATATAAAACTTGTAAGAGGATCACTACCAACGATAAATATGCCTGGTATGTTTTATGTAGAAACAATTTTCTCATAGTCTATAGGTGGATATAAATCAAATGCAATCTCAAAGATTAAATTTGACCATATTGCTGCTCCTCTTGATTAGTAACCTAAGTTAACCTGCAGTCTGCGTTCCCAAAACCCATGCAATAAAATACAAATGAAGTAAAGCAGCCTGACCGTTTCTGTCAAGTGTATTGTGATCAATTTTTTGATTACATAATTGCACAGAATGTCAGATACTACATTCTATAAATTTACATATGGTAATATAAATTGTAGTGAAATAAATTAAATATTTAATTCAATTTGATTATTTAGTATATAATGCGCATACAGCACAATATAATTACAAATACAACTTATTCTTTAATTAGTTTTAAAAGAATTTTGTCACAGAGAAAGAAGGAAAAAATATAATATCAAAACACAGAGGTTTGGCAACAGAAAGGAGCTACTTTGTCTATCTATATTGCCACGGTTCGGATTTTGAGGATAGATTCTGCAGTTTTACCACAAAGTACATTTTTTTAAAGGTTTTTTTGGAAAACCAACAGTCCAAGCATCTTTCATACATAATATTGAGAGAAGTGCTGCATCCACTTCAACATCAGAAGAAATGGTTTGTGGTGACATATATGAACCACCTGTAGCACAATTCACTGCTGCACCCACTTGTATATCCACCAGATGGAGATGTAACAGTATACAGGAACCACGTGCTGCACAAGCATTCACTGCTGCATCCACTTGTATCGCAGCAGTAGGAGTGAGATATGATAGCATAAGGAAACCTCTTGTCGCACATGCATTAAGCAAAAAAGAAAAAGGTAGGTAAAATAATAAAAACAACGGCAACAATAATACGAAGAAGGTATTTTTACTTTTTACCATAGAATATGGATTTATGTTTACAAAATTATTTTGCATAAGAATGTTGGGTGGTAGTTAATTGTGGTGCAATGAACTTTGCTTGTAATATAGTTTGCTTATTGTTGTTTCTAACATAGCTTGCATATACTTCTTACTTCTATATTTTTTTAATTATAATTTTCATTAGGTTAAGCTTTAATGGACCAAATAATTTTTACATTTAAATGACATATAGTGTGGCCTAATATATCTTGGACTTAGTCATTATATGTTGTCAATGTAGCAATGACAATGTGGATGCTTATTATTATGTTAATTCGACTCCAAAAGAAATACAAAACCGTTAGACAACAATTTCAAAATGCTCAAAATCTTCTAACGTGAGAAGAAACCAATAGGGAGGCGGTTTACTGTTCAGGATAAGGTTTTGGCGTTGTCACTCCAAAGAAATAGTCGAAAAGGGTACAGGCTACTGCAACAGATTTTCTCCCTACCATCAGTGAGACCATTGCGCAGACTGCTTATAAAAGTACTCTTTTCTCCAGGCATTAATCCGGTCATACTAGAATCTTTGAAGACAATTACAGCTTCACTGTCTCAGATGGAGAGATACTGTACCCTCGTTTTTGATAAGATTTGACAATTTGTTTTTGATGTTTATTTGTGAAATACGCAGTAATTTATTAACATTTTTGTCAGTTTTATTTCTTTTGTTAGAGCACATTGTACGCGATTGCATGTGCATATGGCGCTCTAAATTTGACGATTTTCTTATTAATTCAGCCACGTTTTTACCGCGATTAGTTCTTGGAGACTGTATCCTATGATTTGATTTCAGCGGAAGTGGTAGCTGAAAATGAACGTGTTGGTGACTGCTCAGATGAGATGGAAACGATCGAGGAAGAAGAGACTAGGCATATAGAGTCGAAAAAAATTTTAAATTTTTCTAATTTATTTGCGGCCGCTGAGGTAATGGACAAATTACAAACTCTTCCCGCACCTGTCAAACGTCGCATTAAGGCCTTAAAGAAGTTGCAATTAGAAGCAGCTAATGTAGAAGCAACATTTTTTAAAGAAGTTCATCATTTAGAGTGCAAATACCATATATTGTACTCTCCACTGTACGAGAAGAGATTTAAAATATTAACCGGTGCTTACGAACCAAACGATGAAGAGTGCCAATGGCCTTCTGACGATGAAGAAGAACTAAGCAAGGATCTCGATAACAAATCCAAAATCATCGTATCAGATATTCCTGCAAATGGGATACCAGAATTTTGGTTAACTGTTTTTAAAAATGTTGGACCGTTATCTGATATGATTCAAGAACATGACGAGCCGATATTAAAACATCTCGTCGATATAAAAACTATATTCATGGAGAAGCCTATGGGGTTTGTGTTAGAGTTTCATTTTGAATCCAACGAGTATTTTACCAATACTATACTCACTAAAGAATATGATATGAAATGTGTACCAGATGAAGACAATCCTTTTAGTTTCGAAGGTCCAGAGATAGATAGATGCCGGGGTTGCACCATAAACTGGAACAAAGGGAAAAATGTGACGTTGAAAACTGTTAAAGAAAAACAGAAACATAAAAGCCGTGGTTTAGTCGGACTTGTTACAAAAACTGTACAAGCTGAATCATTCTTCAACTTTTTCTCACCTCTAGCAGTTCCTGATGATGTTAACGAAGATGATGTTGACGAAGATTTACATAATATATTGACAACTGATTTTGAGATTGGTCATTATCTACGCGAACGCATTGTTCCTCGTGCTGTACTTTACTTCACAGGAGAAGGCTTACAAGATGAGGACTTTGATGATGAAGGGGATGAAGATTCAGATAACGAAAATAGGAAAATACGAAAATTGCAAATGACAAAAACTGTAAACAACAATAAAGCAAAACTAACTGTTCATAACATAGGCCAAACAAAAAAAAATGAAACAGTGAATCTGTTTTTAAAGTGAGCATTTGTTTGAATAAATTATTTCATGTCTGTTCTCATTAAAGAAAATAATATCTTAGTAAATTATTTATTTTATTAATATCTGATTTTTACACATGTTAATGATAAAAAGATGCTTTTAACTGTTTTAAATATTTTGTTATCTAAAGCAAGTAAATAGCAATATATTTGATAAAGATAGCCCTTCAGCCTGGGCTGCGGTATGACAAGGCAATTGATTTTATAGACGGATTTCAGAACTTTAGGTCTAGTCGCAGTTGTCAGTTTGCAGACCATGCCTTGGTGTTCCTCGTACAAGGACTTTTTCGGAAGTGGAAACAACCTTTGTTGTTGAACATGTTTTGTGAGGGTTGAGGGTAGCACCTCGTCACACCAATTGGTTGCGATAATTAAAGGTGCAGTGCGTGGTTTGTTTGCATGTGACCTATTACCAGTGGCAACTACACTGCTCAAAACAATTAGGGGGTATTTGGAAAAATGGTAAAATAAATAAATAATGAATGTATCATCTCGCAAATATTTTTATATTTAACTACAACGTTTTTAAATAAGAAACCGAACGCATTGACAAGTTTGAACTTGTTTATGTACATTATAAAGCTACAAAGGCAGTAGAGTGAATAAATATAATTAAATGAATACACAATTATGAGATTTTATAACGAGTTTTATTGATAAAATAACGATGGTATGATCTCCACAAACGGTAATAAAGGTTTGACATCTCATCGGCATTGATCGAATCAGGACATCAAAAAATTCTCGTGGAAGATTATTCCATTCCTCTATCAGAGCATTTTAAAGTTCCCGAATTGTACGCGGTGGCATATTTCTTGCTGCAACACGTCTTCCTAAAGCATCCCAAGCATGTTCGATAGGATTACCATCAGGAGAATTTGCTGGCCAGTCCATTCTATTGATTCCTAATTGTTCAATCCAGTTGTTCACGATGTTTGCCCGCTGTGGACGAGCATTGTCATCCATTAAAATGAATCACCCATAGCGCCAGCGTACGGAAGAACAATGGGTCTCAAAATTTCATCCAGATACCTCTGAGTACTCAGGTTGCCATTCTGTGTCACATAAAGGTCATCGTGATTCCAATTTTTGTGTTGCTCAGCCCATATTGTTCGCGACCTTTTATGAAGAGCAGTTAGTGGAACGCATACTAGGGGTTTTCGAGCATACATGCCAACATTGTGAAGACGATTTCTTATTGTTTGAGTTGATACTACTCTTACCATAGCAGTGGCAAGCTCACTTCTAAGCTGCTTTGCGTTATCATCTCTTGGTGTTGTAGATGCTGGGCGTCTTTGTCCTTGTCTTCGCTAAACATCTCCAGTTTCTAAAAGCCGATTTCACAAACGCGAAAGTGCAAAAACTTCAGCAACAGCTTGCTGTCTCCGTCCATTTGCCAATTGACCTATCGCTCTCCGAGCCTGTGCATGAGTCAAAAAAAATGAGTCAAAGCCTTTCCATTATTACCCGTAATTACGGTTAAAAATTTGCTATAATACGGAAAATGGTAAAATCTAACTGTAGTCGAGATCGCTCGGATACGCGCTTGTATACCCTCAAGCTGTGGCGGTTCGCACTGAAGCGCTGTACCAGTTGAAACTTGTCAAAGGAATCTGTTTCTTATTTAAAAACGTTAGTTGCAATATAAAAATATTTGCGTGTCTTATATTATTTATTTATTTATTTATTTTATTATTAATTTTGTAAATATCCTCTAATTGTTTTGAGCAGTGTATCTGCGATCAAGCAGCATTGTTTATCTTTTTGATTACGAACACATGCTAAAGTGTGTGCGAAACAATCTTCTCAATAAGGACTTGCTTTACAATGATGAGGGGCGTCAAAAAAGGGTCACATGGCACCATCTATCAAAACTGTATCTGTGGGATGCTCCAACAAAATATCTTGCCACGTTTACCCAATTAACGGACCACCATGTTATTCCTGATAAAATTAAGAAAATGAAAGTAAGTTGCTGTACACAGGTGTTTAGTAGGAAAGTCGGAATGTTTAATCGACTCTGGTAAGCAAACCTCATATTTTTCAATAACGGCCCGACATTTTATATGTTTTAGAATCAGCTTTACTACCTCAAGAAGCTAGTAGTAATAATATATTGCTATTTTTTGATAAGCTCTTTGATAGCTGCAATGGCACAAGAAAATATGCGGATGAAGGGCATCCCATGCGATGCAGAATAACCACAGGTTCTCCACACCATGTATTTCAGGATGAAGCGAAGCGATTGCTGTCAACTATGTTTTATGAATGTAAGTCAACTAAAAAGGTATCCAGACCTCCAACACTGAAGCATTGGATTGACACAATCAGTGGAATGCAATATCTTTGGAGAAAGATTAATTCATTAGGATATAAATATTTAATTCCTAGTCATTTAAATCAGGGCAGTATTGAAAACCTTTTCTGTCGTATACGCAGCCATGGTATTCGCAATACAAATCCCACCTGTAGTAACTTTGCAAATTCTTTTAAAACTCTAATTATTAATAATTTCACTTCCACAAAATCTGTTTCTGGGAATTGCGAAGATGATTTGTCCACGAAGGTTTACTAAGAACCGACCTCATCCAAAGACGATTAGGCCAAGAACAGATTCAGCAAACAATTAGACTGCAAATATCGTCTGATATTGATAAAAAATCTGTGCATTTGGAGGCGTATGTAGCCCAAAAGGTACTACTTATGACCAAAAACTGTGAAACTTGTATGAGTAATTTAATAGGTCAGGATGAACGCAGTGAACATGTTTATTATTGTGCAAAGATTTACAAATAAGCATCTATTGCTACCGACTATCCGGTTTACAAGTATATTTCATTATTGTGCAACCTTAGTTGCAAAAATATTCCCCGAACTTTGTATAAATTTCAATATCAGCAAATTAAGTGCAGACGTTATAAAGTCAGTTGATTACAGTCAAATAATATGCATAAATCATCCCAACTTAAACGAGTTAATTGTTATGACATTAGTAAGGGTAATGATTTTTGGTTGGGTAAAACATGTAGATAAAATTTTAAAGGGAGCAGACGAACGATGTGCTACAAACCATTGCGGCGCAATAAAACGCATCGCTCGGCAAACATTTCTTAAAAGAAGAAAGTAATGTTATACAAGTATGCCGATTATATGTAATTAAAATACTGTTATTAATTTGTAGCTATTTTATCTTTATAATGTAAATGCATGTATCTTAAGTTACCTATATTATAAAATACAATACTACAAAAATAGATTAGAAATGGATATTGTTTTATGTGCATACATATATATAATTAATATATACAAGTACATAATGTTGAATAGTTTAATTTTTACCTGATATATATTTTTCTAACGATGCAGATATTGCAAATTATATACTGGAATATTCATGCATAAGTATATATTAGAAGGATGTATTTAAGGTGGTTACACATTTTATGTTAAATATTTATATATGAAACACATTAATCTAAGCTAGTTTTGCACTGAAGAGATTTACTTGAGTAGGTTCACATTATGGAAGTAAATACTGTTTTACAAATTCCAAATATTTAACACATAATATAAACACGCGAAATACACCCGTATGTATATATATTATATATTTAAGCATGAATATTCTAACATATAATTTACAATTTTTAATAATATATTGATAGATGTTTTAAAATCCCGGCATAGTAGAGTTTCAAACCTATTATATAGGTTAGTTTGCCGTACGATGGTGTGGGGTCGCTGAGACATAACGTCTGTGATAAGGGAAGTGACCAAGCAATCAGAATGATAGACCAGTCCCCGCTCACAATTTTAGTGTTTATCTGAATTTAAATTTAAAGAAGTAATAATATAAATATAAGTCGTAGTAATGACTGCTGACACAGTCCCTGCAGTAAAAATAATTGCGCCAACGGTCGAACAATTAAATGCCGACCATATAACACAGGTAAACTCATTAACTAAATTAAAAATTATTTATAACCTCGAGCATCTAATCTAACCTTTTAGTTAGCTGATAAGTACTGGGCCCCACATACGGTAGAAAATCATTTATCATATAATGCAAATGTAATAGAAGATATTTACCAGCAAGATATTCGAGGAAGCAAGTAAGTATATTTTATTTATAGGATTGTGGATGTTTGATATCGATACCTATTTACAGCTTTTCCATAAGACGGATTATGGTCTTAGAATTCAGCCAATACTTAGAAAATTATTTGTGGCCAAATTATACACCAGATGCCTCCCATGCGCATGTTATGTCAATTGTAATAATGTTAAATGAAAAGTTTCGGGAGCGAGTACAAGTGTGGCAGGTAATAATATCGCTATTTGTCATCAATATAGTGCAAGTACGGTTTTCTAGGCATTTAAGAAAAATAATGAAGATTTCGCCAACTTTTTCCGGCAAGTTCTAAATTGTTGTTTGGAAGATGATGATCTCTTAATTACCATACGAGAACAAACAGCTGTATTAGTATTTTTAAACCATTGCTTCAATAGTATGGAAGAAGTGATTTGCAGAGATCAAGTTAAAAGGTTAGTTTCATTATCAATGTGGATATCTCTACAACCTGAAAGAAGAGAGCATGAATTTAAACTTTGCCCGAAGTGGAAGAAATATTGGAAGGCAATACAACGTAAGGACAAACCTGAGCATTTAGAGAAGTTAACGTGGGAACGTACATTTCTACATAAGCTAATGTTGAAATTTATGAAGATTCTTGATACAATACCAGAATCTGACTATTTATCTAGTGACAAGGTATAAAAAACTTAATTGGCTTAAGTTAATAAATGTTATCAATATCTTCTTTGGTTTAGGTGCATTATTGCGAAAGATTTCTTGAACTTATTACTGATCTTGAGGCATTACTACCAACTCGAAGATTTTTCAATACAGTCCTGGATGATTGTCACCTTGTGGTTAGATGTCAGTTATCTAATTTGGTTAAACGACCCGAAGGCCGGCTTTTTTGTCAGGTAATGTTTTTACATTTCTTTGTCTGTTAACACCAATTATCTATATATATCTAAATACTTTTTTGATATCTGATACATATCAGAAACTCAATTTAAAACTTGACAATCTCACTATATAAATAAATATATTGAATACAATATATTGAAGCACAAGTTAAAACTGTTTGACACAATAACATTTTTGGTACAAGAACTGTTATAAAATTTGCTTTTTTAAAATTTAAGGTTTATTTTGCATATACAGAGAAAGAGAAATTGAGCATTGAGCAATTTAAAGAAAAATTTTGAGAAATAAGTTCCGCTTAATATAAAATTATGTTGAACAATACAGAATATTCAGTTTTATACATTACACTTTATAGCTTACATTATAGCGCCCTTGTTTTTGAATATAGCTCTTTGCATTCCCTGCATCTAAATTTTGTTCAACATCCCCTAAACGTATCTAGTTCAGTTTTTAGGATAATGTAGGCAATTTGAGATTTTTGCGCAATACCGTCTTTATTAATGCCTGATTTAGGATGAACGTCTTACATGCCATAGCAGTTATTCATAGTTTGTATGATTATGTATTTGGAGTTTTTGCCAGTACATCGAAAACTTTTTTGTATCAACTGGATTCTACAAGATGACTGCCGAGATTGTTGTTGATCGTTTTATTTGGTTTTTATTTAATCGAACATCCCAACGACGGCTTCTCACGAGAGACTCAAGGCCACGAACCCTTCGACCATTACCAATTGAAAAATAATGGTCATTAAATATCCTTCTGTAAATTCAGCGAATCTGAACATCTTGAAATTTTCAAGAATCTTAGAAAATGTCTTACTGATTATAATAATGTATATGTATCGTGTTATACCTTTTCCTATTCTTCAAAAGGGGACGGTCGTGTGCAATAACATATAACAAAAAACGTCATAAGAATAGTCGAAGAAGCCGTTCGTTAGCTGAACGTAAGCTTAATCATATCAAGTCTATAGCCAAATTTAGTCAATGCAGCTGATGCTAACGTATTTCTACCGAATTTCACATTCGCCTGCCGATTTGAATGAATACTTCAATACCATGCTGGTTATATTTTATAATTTCATCGGGTGCTATTATAAATGCTTCTCACAGCCTTTTCTTTTTCTCTATTGCAAATTTTTCACTTGTGCATAGGTTTAGTAAATATTCAGTATGTTCTTATCAATCGATGTATTTCTCCTTGCTAAACTCCTCTATTTCGTTATTTTGTTTATTTCTACTTTTATCGATACTCCCAAATTGTGTTATTTATTATCCTTTCTGTTTAATGTTATTACACTCGCCGATATTTCGTTTTACAATCCTTTATTTGATCAGTAAGACCATGTCATCGGCTAATACTACAAAAGTAAATAAGGAATTCGATAATTATTCTCCATGACCGCGAATGATCTCTCTCCCACTCTTATCTTACTGAATGACCACATTTTTTTTTTTACTTTTGTCGATATTCCTAATTTCCGCAACTTCTGTATTCCCATTCACTAACTTGCATATAATCATTAAACATCTATGAACCAAGATTCTATTCATAGCTGTTATTTTAGATGATAGGATTTTACATACAACATTTAATTAAACTATGCTCTGTTGGAAATATGTTGTAAAGTTCTTATTTCATCAAATGGTCTTGAAGCACAAATTCTTTGCATCCTTTGGTATAATATTTTTTTTACGCAAAGTATAAAACGCTATGGGTGAAACAAATGTTAAACATTTGAAAAACACTATTTATTCTTATTTAAGTACAAAATTAAGGTATTTTTAAAAACACATCTTATAGCTGCACTAACTAAAAGATACAAAAAGGGAATGTTTATAATTTCTTCAAATAATTTATGGACATCGGTAATTTTAAATATTTTCAAAATAACGAATTCTATCACAGATTTAATCATTATCTTCATTTCTTGATATCTCATCGAGAATCTGTGACTCGGTTTTATTCTGTTAACTTAAATATTTAGTACATACAATACAAACTTAGATATAAATGTATCCTAGTTAAATAAATTATGACTGAGGTTCATAAAGTTCATAAACAATTGAATTTAACAAATTAGTTTGTCGATAATATATATGGGTACTTTCTCAATATATGGACATCGAAGATAGTAGCATACGCATAAATATACTTAATAATACTAAATCTATACAGTGTGTTTCAAGTTCATATGATTTGTCAACTCGTACAATTTCACTATTTTACTTATTTGGCGTTCTTTTTTTTCCATTTACGCAAAATTACGTGTGCACGGTAGCTATTTTATTTATATTTATGTTTTATTTACATTTTTAAGAAATTAATGTCTACAACATACACTGTTCGATAAAAAGGACTTGTAACATCCTGAATAGATTATAATTTTAACTTAAATACATTTTAAAACATTGATCGTTATGGGGGTCAACTGTGTCTGGTAAACAATAGAAAAATGTCAAACAAATATTTATTATACTCTTTACGTAAAATTCGTTGGCGATCAATGTCTTAAACAATGCAATAAGCGACTAGTAACCACCTGATAGAGCAATTATGTTTTGATTAATGAAATTGTTCTACAATCACGAAATATATTGTGAATAAATTAACGAATTTAACAGAAGTCGTTGAAGTAGTTTCTGTCTGATTTTGCCGTATTCGTTGCACTAGTATGCTTAACGTTTCACCGAACATATTTATTGCTCTTATGCACTTCAGAAGTTGGCGTAAGTGCAACACGGAAAATTCGGAAGATACTACTTACTCAATTGAAAATAGCTTAGCTGAGAAAAGCCATACTTAACCAGGAAAACTTCATAGCGAAAAATTTCAACATTTTTTTTTTCGTTAAAACATTAAAAAAAATTATTGATGCACTTAACGTTATCTAATCCTACGTGAATATTAATAATATAATTATCATTTTTTTAATGTTATACACGTATCAAAATAAAATATGTGTAAGAATAACATAAATAAGTTTGAGTATCAAATTAATCTAAATATTATCGACTTCTTTATAGCTGTTTATAAATATAGCGACAATGAGCTCACTAACTGTTAGCTGCACTAAGTACAGTTCAGGCCATATGCAATATTTCACTGACAGTGTCAAATTGGTTACTTTTTAATAAACACCGCATTAGGAAACTAAAATTACAAGAATGTTTATGATAAAAAAAAATGTGTTAACTATTTGATTACTCTAGTATTTCATGAGACACTATTGAGACATATCCAGTAATTAACACAGAGCTTACCTCTACATAGAGATTCAAAAGTACATGATATGTAAGAATTGAGCATTCAAGTTCAGTACGATCGTTATATAATACTTTTTTATAACATACTTTTTGATAACCTGTGTTTCATTAAGTAAGTGCCGTAAGTTTTACAAAAATGTTGCTAAGTTTTTGATAATTGTTTATACAATACACATATTTTTTGCTTTTCTTGTCAGTCAGTAATGAATTGTACTTAGTAATCTTAATGTACATGGCACAACAGTTTTTCTAGTATTTCATTAATTTATTGTTGCTTAGGTTTTTATTAACTGTAACATATTCAACAGATGACATTATTTTAATCAGGTTTCTTTTGCAGTACTTTCCTTTCCTACACTAAAGGAGTACACACAGAATTTAAAGTAATTTTATGAAATAAATGCAATACTGTTTCTTTTATAAATGTCGGAAATTGAGTTTTTATACAATGTGCACATATTGTCGGGTAATTAGAAAAAAGTTTTGAGTTGTTGTCTACAGTTCGTTTAATGTAGGCAACTATATATAATTAACTATACGTGGTAATTAGTAGCAACTAGTAAGTTAAGACTAATTTTTAGCTAAGAATTCGGTAATTTCTTGAGACACATTGCACTAAAGCAATGAGATTCATAGAAGAGGAAAGCATATTTACAAAATACATTCTGAAAACGTGTACATCTTCGTACTTTGCAAACGTATTTATATTTGTGCACTTCTATGAAGTGCAAAAGGTTGGACCACGTTTATTGTTATTATTATCATCTTGAAATGAGAACATGTGTTCGCCTAAATTAATGATAGATCTGAGTAAATTAATACAAATGTATATGTGTATAAACTGAATGGTCTTAAAAGGTCGCCACTTCAAGATAAATATTCTTAGACGAAAAATCGCCATTTAGTGCAAATTGTTGTATATTAAATTCGTCGTTTTGCTTGTAGTACGTTATTTATATCACAAACTTCATTACCGACTATTCATCGCTGTTAATTCGTCTCCCCAATCATATTCTGGCTCTGATTCATATTTAGGGCATAAGCAGGTCGTGTAGCAACAATTTTTTTTTATTTGATATGCCACGTGCTTCTGATCAATTGTACAGATATACAGAATTATTGGGCCTTGGAAAGCATTAATAATTATGTGACAGTAAATTAAGCCGTCGAATCGGGAAAACGACATCAAGAAGAATATCCAACTGACTGTCATTACAAGGAATAACAATAAGAACATGCGGAAGCTAAAAAACAAAAATTATGTCGCATACATGTAAATTATAATACTAGTTAAACAGCATACCTATGTTTCAACTTGTGATGTATTCTTCCATAAGTATTCATTCTGTTGATAATTTTAAATGTGGTGGCAAAGAAAAATATATTTATTAATATTGTAATAGCCACTGGCATAAAAAATATTATAATTCCAAGTGACCCTAAAAAATGAGAACATAATTTAGTTAAATTTTTGCCGTCTCCGCTGCCACACTAATTTCAATTCTCACTGCAAGAAATCACATATTAACAAACTATAGTACCTTACCTATAGATTCTTGTTCCAATTCTGGGGAATTATAATTTTTCAATGTCGGATAATCCATTGTATAATGTGCAAAAATTGCAATCAAACCCAAAACGATTGTGCAAGACCAGCAATACATTGAGTAGTAGCAATATTTTTTACCATCGGTAATTCGTAAAAAAACATTTCTTGACCTAGTTATAAGGTTTTCAACATAAATGCTAATTAAAATAAAAGCATTGTGCAGATACTCACTTAAATGTTTTCCAGATGTAGTAACTCAAACTATTTAGCCAAAAAAAGGCACCCAGTAGGCTAATATAGCAAAACGTTTCTGGAAAGTTATAAAGCATGTCAATACAAATTATATTTTCCCAAGCAAAGTATTACCTGTTATTATTAAACTTATATGGCTAGTAAATATCGTTAGTAGTCTCACCATATCGGCAGTTTGACTTATTACAAGGCACATTGATATAGTCGTTACAATATTACCCACAAGGTCTCTTAAAGTTGGCATGATAAAGTACACAATAGCAATGAATAACAAACATATTATTGTGATTCCGTGAGTTACTGGATTTACGATGTTTCGCATTATAAATTCTGGATTTGTCCAATTCGGCGTATGATCAACACATACCAAAGAATAATTGCTCACTATATCTCCATCAACCATCTGAAAAAAATAAAACAAATTTAGTGTCAAGCACTGTTTTGGTGCTTTTTCCAATATTAATGCTATTGTAGACTATTGGTCTATTCTTCTATATTAATGGACTTTTCTTGCTATCTTTGATTTGCCTCGAGCATTTATTTTGTTTATTACATTTAGTTTGTTACTCATTTCCAACGCCATAGGAAACTGTAATTATCAACTGCAAAGTATAAATTGGAGATATCTAAGACTTTAGTATATTGCTAGCACTAGTAGCACAGATTCGCAAAATTTTAAAGTGCATGATGCATCCCGTTATTCCGAAAGTCGATATCAATTTACTTATTTTAACTAGAAGATCCTATATATTTGAATTCTACTTAAAAAAATTAAATTTGTGGAAGAGTTCCTATACTCAGATGACGCAAAGATTTTAAAATGAAAGTTTCTAGGTATTTTTATTTTACCTTAAAAAAATGCCGCACTCGTATTAATTTTGGGTCGCATAGGCCACATGTGACCCAAAATTAACGGCTGCAGGTTAGACACTTCTGCTAAACAATACTTGTACATTTTCCGCTTGCCAACCACAAAAATGTAGCATTTAGTTTGGGAAGCTCTGCAAAATAAAACTTTTATACGTCCATTAGGAAATAATACAAAATTACACGCAGGGAGTTGAAACCTTATAGAATTATTATGAATTAAGTATAATATTCAAGATGTTTCAGAAAACATGAAAAAAAAACATTTCATATAGGCTACACACGTGATCTTTTTTTTTAACGTTAAGTAACTCAAAAATATTAGGTTTAGGTAAAGAAAATGTGCTAAATTATTTTCTCCAATTTATTTTTACATCAGAAGTTGTAGCTTCCGGTAAAACATTCTGTATAGTTTGTATTACTCTATGAATTAACATAAGAATTAATTTGGATTTTGTATACGTCTCAATAAATACACTACAGGCCATTACGATCTTCTATAACAGTTCAGAAATTAATATTTTAGCAGGTTTTCTTCGATTAAAAAGTTACAATTGTGGAAGCATTTGTGTACATCTACAAGTGTAGCCAACATGAAGCCCAAATATTTACTTCACACTTTCAAAGATTCGGGGTAAAACAGGATTGAACTTTGTCGTTTCTAATCACAGCTCATAATTTCAAACTTCACTTGGTAATTACCAGCAGTGAACTGCCAACCTTAATCTCGCATTTTGCGGATTTTAATGTATCAACGTTGATTGAAGGAACTGTAAAGAGACGCAGCCGTGCATGCATTAGAAATTGTCTGTTTGAAAACTTCTTACTCGTAGTATGAAGCTCTTGAACGTGTTTGGGTACGACCAGAGTACACGTTTATTACCTTGTTTACGAAGCACAGCAAAAATTAGACGACATGCCCAGTGAGGCTGTTATTGTATTATATGGGGTATGTTTTGTCTTTTTTTTATGACAAAATACTAAATTTAAACCGATATCGTACTCCGAATGCTACTGTTCTTCGTCCGTAAATATACAAGAGAACATCATGTGATGTTGCACTTTTTTAACCACGTTACCACAGTACCCATTATTTTTGAACGAAAGTGTTGCCGTTTCAGTGCATTTGCATCGAATTTAGTACGTTTCACTAATTTTCGATATGTTGTACTAATAAAGATGTTATGGTTTTAGTACTTTTAGTCATAACTGCAAGAATAGTTTATAGTACATAAGAATAGTTTAAGTATTTGTCTAGTCCCATTGGAAGATGTTCAGGAAAAATATAGTAGTTGTTAAGTTTATTTAATAAATTTCTTTACTTAAAAATGGTAACCTGGTAACGTTACTACTACCAACCAAAACCAAACCTAGTGAGACTAATATAATACCAGTAATACCAAACGATGACACTGTCCTGTTGACAGTCACAGAATAGAGAGCCATGCCATACTGTAGGTGTAGGTGCGGGCTGGTTTTTAACGCCAGGACTAAATTATTTTAATTAGCTACGAAAAGTAAATGGTAAATCACTATTTAAACATTTTATAAATTTACTGAAAAAATCACTGTAATTAATATTTTCAGTTCTAGTTGAAAATGAGAATTGCAATGTATGTTTTATCCATTAGACGTCCTATTTGTGTTCTCTTTTCTTCACAATTATGTTCAAAGAGATATTTATTATTTTATCACTGGCCAGTACTTTTACTGATTATTTTTTAATTTATCTAATCTGGTTTTGTCATTGTAATATCGTTATAATTATTTTCTTTTTTTATTGGGTTTTTGAAATTACAACTTCGTTTTCTTTGCTTTTCCTTTGTTTTAGAAATTTGAATTATTTTGTTGTTAACTAGTTAAATACATAAATGTTACTAAACAATTGATTTACCAATTGGTGCATTCGTTTTATTTTATACATATCACGAATGACGCGATTTTTTAAAATTCCGTATACACTTTTCATATGATATATTGCCTATTAAACCAACTACATACCAAACGCGCTGTATCATATCTACAAAGATTATAGTTTGGTGTGCTTCATAAGTAACAATTTCGCTGAACGATTGTTCAGAGTCAAAAAACCTCCGTTAGGGAGCTGCACTTTATTCATCAAATATTTTTATCTCGAGAGAGAATAGAAAAAGATATTACATACATATATTACAAATTCTTCCATTTAATTGTGTCTCTTTATAATTCTTTCACGCAACGGCATTAATATGATAGAAACGTACGATAAGTGTTAAAAATAATACGCTGCAGATTATCAACATTATTGGCTTTACGTCATCATAGCGAGTAGCGAGCGAAGCTGCTTCTGTTAAGTGCTGTAATATTTTTGGTTTCAACACACTTAAAAGACCACAAATTTAGCAGGCAAAGGCTCCAACTAGCGCATTGCGAAAGCCATAAAATTAGATTTTTGTTATAACCTGTAACTTTTTATTTGAGTTTTCATATGCAATGACCGCCATAAAGTCGCCATTAAATCAGAAACATTCTTACTTTTAACTTCAGAAAATTGTAACAGTAATTTGTGCTTTTCTGGGAACTTATTTAGCGCCTATTAGATACGCTATGCAATGTTTAGTTATTTAAAAAAGGGGATTTTCGAAAGCGTGAAAATCTAAAATGTGCAATTTTTCGGAAACCAAGCACGATTTTGATGAGATTTTCTTTATTCTATAAAATCCCGAAATATTTTAATTTTTCATTTTCTGAAATGTTTTCAATATTTTATACACCAAAAACTTTATTGTTAAAAATAATTGAAATTGTTTACGTATTTAATTATGCAAATAACAATTATGCATTGTGTAAATCAGCAATATTATTCAAGCCAACACCGGACAAAGTAATACAGGAACCATATAGGGATACGATATCTACACGACACATACAATGGAGAATTCAAAAACAAAGTACGCATGCGCCATGCATAGTTATGTACGCAATTGTTTCGTGTAAAACACCCTTTAGAATATACTTCTCAGATTTTTATTGCAATAATTCTGTTGTTGAGAAACATCAACATGTCTAAAAATAAATACAGCATCTCTTTTAGCGACAGTTTACTTGTAACTCACACAGCCTTTTTTAATTTTCCGGATAATTTAAGTTGGTAGTTCCGGTAATAAAGGGGACATTTGCCCTTATGTATGCAATACGCGTTTTATTATCGGAACTACTAACTATAATTATCCGCGACATTTAAAAAAATGCTGTGTGGGTATGATGGCAACATACTTGATTATCAGAGGTAAATTTTGCAGTATTCATTCAGATGAGGAAGACACATTGAAATTTAATTTTTGTTTTAATCTTCATTTAAGATGTTTAAAACTGATTTAATTCGATTCAATTATTTTAAATTTAACGGAAAGGAACTGCCTTAAACATTTCAAAGCACCTTTTGAATACCTATTGAAAAAAAAAAAGGTAGCTATTTTGATGGTTTTTATTATATTTTTAGTCCAAGACTTCTATATTTAGATATGAAATCACATTCTAAACAACTTTTTCCACAATTTTCTATTTTAGTTAGCAAATGCATTTTTCCGGTTATTAAAAAAAATATATCAAATATTAGTGGTAACGGAAGTTATCTGACAGTTTTTTAACCTTCTTACAAGTTCCTTCTTATCGTCACGGCATGATTTCTTCCATTTGATTCCAACTTTTTGGTGGTCACTGTACATGTAACAGACACAAGTTTATTTATTTACTCATTATTATTAATAGTTGGAAACGTTGAATTCAAGTAAATTGTTATATATCATATGGAATTCGTTCTCTAAATTGAACATTTTCACAAAAGTATCTTAAGTGCACTATTTGTATATTCTTTTAAACAATTAAACAATTTTAAAAGCTTAATCTTTATTATTATTATTATTTATGCTGGTTAGGACATCTTTCTATTAAATCGAAGTTTGAAACTTTAAATTATGTTTAACATTTAATGGCAAATTTGACAATTTTTTGAGGTATTTTATGAATTCGAAAACATGTTTACTTTACTTTCAATTTGTGTTTAAATAAGAATTTACTGTCAGATGTAGTTGTAACCAACGTCAATAAAAACAGAGCCCTTTCAATTACCTTCGTATATAATCATATTTGTACTTTTTAACCAACTTCAAATGGTTTTAAATATCGCCTTGAAAAAATTAACTCTTACTGTTCTGAATATTGCAGTAATTCAATAAATGTATTTATCTGGTCTCAAATAATAATAAAGTATTTACCTTATCCATACAATATTTTCCTGGCTCGTAATCATAATGCATAACACCATTTGTCAAATCGATAAAAGATAAATCATCATAGTCTTCGGCAGGTTTTGAGTGGTATAATGAATGTCTTAGCACTCCATTTGGTAATATTTGCAGAACATCGGTAGAATTATTTGAATATATAGACCATCTCTGATGAGATCCGCAATTAGGAAAACCAGGAATAATGCTAAAACAATTTTATACTAACTATGAAAAGAACACAGCAATAACTACTTACATGTAAGGATCCCTTAAACCTGGTTGCCATGTTGAGCTGCTTGTATGATTTACATGTGTACAAAACATTCCCCTTGGAGCACTAACCAATAATTCATATATCTCACAGCATTTGTTTATTTTTATTTGACCCTCGTCGCTGTACGCATAGCAGACGTTCCCTTTTGTAAGAAGAAGGTAAATAGTTAAATATCTAAGTATTATTTCAGTCATTTTTAAACGGAAATATCACCAGCATGATTTCAACTTTTATTTTAGGTTATGTTATGTTGTATACAATAGTGGCTTTCGATTTATCTAATAGAGCTACTCCGGAACAGCTCCGGAGCATGTCACCATGAACTAACACAGTACTGATATGTGCAGATAAAAAAAAAAAGAGGGGTGATGAAACATTTTTATTTCAAATTGTCAACACTTTTGTGCGCATGCGGGATCATATCGCCCCTGCCGAACGGTAGGGCAGCAGGGGTAACGGACTGTACAGAATGAATTGTAGGCTAAATAGAACATTAAATATCAGTTCCGGAACAGCCCCGGAATAATACAGTGAACAAATCGAAATCCACTAATAGAATGATATAAGCTTACTGTAATTATTATTCATGATGTGACGTAATTTTAGATTTATTCACATTCGTCTATAAACATTAAATCATTGCTATTCATAAATTTAGTTTGTAATGCATGGAAAGTACAGTACAAATCAGGAATCTTTGCCGTTACGTCATTGATTGATTGGTAAAGTGAAGACAAGCGTAATATTTAAAAATCGGAAGTACACGTATACACAAGTGAGATAGTAACATACAACGTACGTCGTAACTAGTTAAGATATACGTCCATATTTTGTTAACTATCAATGAACTAATTGACGTGAGACAGTATATAGCCGACCGATGCGTAGATAAGAGCTTTCGTAATGTTTACTGCAGTGCATGCAACCTTTAGATTTGTTTTGTACTTTTTATTTGCATAAGAATAAATTTAAATGAAATGTGAATATTATAATAATCATAATTTAGTATAATGTTTTGTGGAAGGAATTTTTAATATAGAAAGCTTTGTTTTATTCATTAAAAACGTAAGTATTTACAGCATAAAAGAATAAATAAATACTCCCTGGTTAGCCGATTATGAATATACATTATCAGGCCCTCCATTATGTTTCTCAGCTCCAAAATACCGCAACAACTTAAATACCAACTCCTGGGAGTTTGGATCTAAGCGTCGGCCTGGCATGATAATCTCTATATACATTTCATAAAAATAGTAATACATTTATTACAAATAAAGCTTAACTTACAAGTTCTCTTATTAATAATTCGTAATATAGCTCTAATAAGAACTGTTTTTTATTTTAAAACGACGAAAACAAGAAATAGATTCGAGAAAATAAACTAGACAGAAAAATTTGACAGATGTTATAACAATAACACCAGTTGGTGTACCTGAATTTGTTTCAGACGCTGCATACGTCATAGACAAGTGTGACGTAACGGCAAAGATTCGTGATTTGTACTGTAAATATATCGTGGAGTATTCGGTAACTTACGTAATTTGAAAATATTTTAAATTTCACCAACAAAAACGATAGGAATGTAACTGACGGACAATCGTTTATCCTCTATATATGATCTTTTTAACATTATAATTATTTGGTAGAGACGGGTCTTTCTAATTTTTGCACGTAAAACTTTGGTTTAAGCCCGTTTACAGGCCATGTATGATTTGATATATAATTCTGTGAAGAATTTTACAAATTTTTCACGGCTCAAAAATTATGTACCGTCGCATGCAGAATTTGATACATAATTTTCAAAAAATAGAACATGCTCTAATTTTGTAGGAATTTTATACGTAAAATGCGCAGAAAACTATGTTATTGAGATTGTTTCTGGTAGGTAACAGGTGGTAGGTTGGGATTATAGATATGAACATGAGCGTAGCCAGAGAGTGGTAGGGAGGATGGATGCGCTTGTGTGTACGGTACGCCGTCTTCAGTAATAAGACATAGTTTAAAAGTTAGTCATATGTAAATCTAAACTCTTCCGAAAGGTAACGAACATTGGTCATACATAAAGCAGGTGGTGATCACTATAGGTGACCAAGGCAGGTGAAATTATTACTTTTTTGCAGCGACTAGACAGACTGGTGTCTATTCGTCTCATAAGAAAGGGTTCGTGTTGCTTACTGGTTTCCCCAAGAGTCGACAAAACACGAGTCTGTCTAGTCGCTGCAAAAATTTAATAATTTCAGCTGCCTTTGTCATCTCTAGTCATAACACTCAATTGACAAATCTTTACATGGCACATTGCAATACCTCTGCAAATAAATCAACTCGCTTTACTTAAGACAGACATTGCCAACTATGAGCTGCATACTTATACAGTTAGAAGCATAAGCACTTGCGTGTAACAAAAACGGAAGTTAGCAGTAGGTTATCAGAAAAGAAACCGTCATTTCTCAAAATAGTGTATTTTTTGTTTTAGCGGATATTTTTCGTCATTTTCTTGTATCTTTCCTTAGTCTACAAGGATGTAACCGAAATATGGGTATAGATCAATACAAATAGATATATACAGGTTTTAGTGACAAGAGCTTGTATATCGGGCAAGCTCTTGAAGAAATAACATGTAGTAACCCAGAACACAGATGTATGTACATGCTATAATACACCTAGACCGATTGCAACTGTAATTCCTCAGCTGGACGAGTGTATGTAGATAACGCGATAAAGATAACGCGGCACCAGTGGCACACCGTTTCCTTTCGTATTATATAAATTATTCAATTTTCAAAATTATTATTTAATCAATATAACTATTAAAACGTTATTGAATTAGATATTCCGTTAATAAAATGTCACTATTTATTGTTATTAATTTTTTTTTTTTTTTTATTTTTATTACTTTTTTTCACGTGAATTTTCGAGTTGCCGGTGTACCCTTGTAAGTATTACCGTATCGCTGTTGAATTTGTTTTAAGATTTCTTCTATATGGCAAGCTAGTACAATGATATATTCATGATAATATTCTTTCATTGATTTTGACAATTACATTTGTTAAATTATTTTTAATCTATTGATTCCGTATTTTTTGCGATTATTTGTTATTTTTACTTTCTCTGTTTTTTTTTTTTGTTTCCTTGTTGATTCTTTCATTTAATAGCTTTTGTATTTAAATATCCGACAATTACCTGGCCTTGAGCATTTTTGATGAAGAACTTCTAGGGTTTTTCGTCGGCCGCTAAAGAAAGCCGAAACCACATTATTGCTCAAGAAGATCCTGGTCACAGTGATTTGGGATGCACGCGGTATTATCCACGGTGATTACCTTGAAAAACGCAAAACGATTAACGGCGAGTATTATGTTAAAATTATTGGATCGTTCCAACAATGCACGCGTGGAACTTGTGTCATCGCCACGACAAAATTCCATTAGTTAGGATACGAATTGCTTCGGACCTACCACATTCGCTAGATTTAATCTCCGGCAATTATTTTCTATTTCCGCTTATGAAAAAAAATGGCCCGACGAAAAAAGATTTAACGCCTATTGTGCACGGTTGGAGAAATCAAATTTTTTAGATGGGATACGAAAGATACAAAAATGTGGGACTAAGATATTGACCTGAAAGGAGATTATGTTGAAAAACAAAAAAGATTTTTCCACATAAAAATGTTTCTTTTTTGCCAAGGCCAGGTATTTATCGATCTCTCCTTGTAACGATTCCTGCAAAGGTTGGAACTATGGGCACAGATACATTTATTTCGATTCGAGCAACTGAGACTAAGAAAATGTTGCCAAACGTAGGTTTGTTTCAAATGGTTCCTGGAAAGAAATATTACATGGTACAATGTTATAATATTAGTACTTGTTGAGTACAGTACAAAAAACATCAGTATGCATAATTCTTCCCCTTTTTACACACTGTATATATGCACTTCAAAAGGAAAATTTTCAATTATAAGTTGTATCCGCTGATATATAAACGAAACAATAATTACATTTTTGTAAAAAAATATATTTGAGCCTGTTTATTTACAAAGATATAAACATTGATCCTTATTAATAAGCGTACACATTTACTTAAATTAACTGTCATTTTTTGTGTAAATTATTATTCATTAAAAGTATACAATCACAGACATGTATTAGTTTAATATTAGTTAGCTACTTATAAATTCACGGTTATTTACATTGTCTGCTGATGCTTCCACTAAAACTAACAAATAATAGTGTCATGTGCAACAAAACATTTAAACAACTAAACTAACTAGTCTAACAATTGTCTGACTATAAAAACTCGAATATTAATGCATGTATTAAGTATATATCATAATTAAATTAAAATTCGAAATCTTTGTACTTATAGAGAACTCTTAACATAATTCTTTAACTCTAAGTGTTATTTGTCTATGAAGGTACACATTAAATTTCCCAAAATAATGTTACCTATACATTTTAATTAAAATGTGAATTAAACCTTAACGTACTACAAATAAAATTAGTGAAGGTGGAGTATACTCATCCTTCGTTTCAGTCTTGTCAAATTAACATAAGTATTTGAGATACGATAAATAAAAGGTGTCTATGAAATTAGCGCAATTTTCTCGTATAAATACCAATAAACCCATTAGTGGGATTTCTAATATTTCTTCGGAATATTTTTAATTTATTGCTTTAACGTATCATATTTTCGGACTACTGTACTGGACTGTAGATTCTGAGTTAACCTCTTCTAATGCTTCCTCGTCTGAACATTCATCATCATCTAATCTTTGCCATGATTTTGGAAATTTGTTTCCTATTCTCGGATTACTAGCCAATCCTCGGAGGGCTTTCTTACGAAACAGTACCAGTACCATAAAAATTAATACACCTTGTAGAGTATTTAAATAATCTGTGAGATTCCTTAAATTAGAAGAAAAAAAATCCTGTTAACTACTAATTTTATACAACTAACATAGCAAGATAGACATAAACAAAACAGTTATTAATATGTATTCTTCTTGATGCTATGATAATTTAATTATTAGCAAAGGTCAATTAATTCTTTTGAAAATTGTAGTCTTTACATTAGGTAACTGTATTCGTCCATATTTTGTATCGCACCATATTTCTCACTTCTAGTTACATTTGTTGTATTTAGCATTAAAAAAAATTATAACAAAAGAAATAGATACTAGAGAGAGAGATAACAATTTTTGTTTGTAGCTTAACAATATATACCTGTCACTTTTCGCGAGCCTTTATTTCACGCGGGAAACAAATATTTCATGTAATGAAGATGACTTGCTTTCTGAAATATCATAATTATTTTTTTATTGATCTATGCGAAAAGTAAATATGTACATTTCTATTTCTAACTTCTTCTAGCTTTTATTTACAATATTTTTTGTTTTGTACTTGCAGACTCTATTTACACGATTTGCATTCGTGCAAATCAAATCCACGTGGAACCGATACTCCGCGTAAATTGAGGGACGGGTGTATATATCTAATATTCATTTCAGTCTCAGCCGTCGGTGTTTTCATTGCATAAAAAGCGAATAAAAACGAAATTGCAATCTATCTCTTCTCTGTATTATGTGCGACGCGTATTGATATTAATTTATTTTTTTCCAAGCGTATTTTTAAACTTTATATTAATTTTTCATGTATTCTGGCAACACAATCTCGTTACTGTTATAAATAATAAATAATCTGTTGCCTTGAACATTGAAAATCGTATTTTACATACCACAAATAATCCAAATATCGATGTACATTCTCCAACGAGAATGAGATGACTTCGAATAGCCAAGGTACTCCCATGATCAAACATAGTTTTAGAGTTAGTAAGCACCTGTAATAGACATAATATGTAAATTGTCTTACTTAATTTGCTTGCTTGTCCTCGATAGTTTCGAAACTATTAATTTATGTATACGTATATATAGAAGTGAGTGCAACTTACTTGTATTTTAAATTCTTTATTCTTGGTGATTGCTTTGACAAATCCCTCCACAATGCAATAGTTGACCATATAAATAAAATTAAATTCATAACCACCAGTACGGCAATAGGTCCATAGAAATAGCTCCACAACGGTAAGGGTGCTGTAAAAATCCAATTATCATTATCATCAACCTGTGTTTGTAGATATATTAATATATTGATAAGATGCATAAAAAGAATCAAGTAGTTTAGATATTTTTTATATTTATTGCCACAATTATTAAATGTACTTAATGAAGTATGTTTAAAGGCGAAAAGAAAGTGATTTCTGTAATTATACAAATAACTATTATGCAGTAACATTAGTGAAACTCTCCATAATTAATAAAAAAAATACATTCGCGAAAATATCATCATTAATAAGGTAATTTTGAAAAATATGTGGGCCTACTAAGCATAAGTTGAATGTTATTTTTTATTGATTCGCACAACTTCTTAGTAAATTTCATAAATGTTGATTTTAGTTAAAATTTCGAATTAATTAAATATGAAAAAGCTGTAATTTTCTTTAAATTAAGTCGGTATGTGTATCCGCGTCATTACACATTTAGCTCCATATAAATATAAATAAAGGTGTCTCAATATCTCCTATACGATCTGAATCGTGCACCATTCTTATTCTATCAATGATAAGGTTCCCATATTTTATAAATGGAATTTATTACCATTCGAAGTAAACATGATACCTTTGACGGTTCAACAACGAATAGTTTGGTTACAAGTATTTTATGAAAATGGTCGGTCACTTGTAGTTTCTTTGACTGGTTTGATTTGTAATAGAGTAACACCAATACACCGTCGAAGTGGTCGATCAAATGCAAATATTTCTAGAGTGAACAAAAGAGTACACGACATTAATTGGGGGTCGTTCACAACAATTGAGCCTTAAAGAATCACCATGCTTCCCAATTTTAAAGAAAGATCTGCGCTTGTCAGCAACTGACATAGCAATTGAAAGTTATAGATCATTTGCAACATGCAACCAAACAAGTCGATGCTGATTTTCACAATAAAATAATGTCTAGCGATGGCGCCAATTTATATTTGGATATTAAATAAAAATTGACGTAAATAAGTAAAATTGTGGCATTTACGGCGAAGAAAATCCATATGATCTACAGGAAGAAGACATGCACCTTTAAATGATTGTGTGGTGCGCATTTTGGTATGGTAGCAGTAATTGGACCTACTTTTTCGAAAAAGAAGTTGGTGATGCGGTAACAGTAAAGTGAACGCTATCGTAATATGCTAAATCCATACAAAATTTTTAGACCAGGCTGTCTCGTGAAATGCTGATATTAATTGGCCTGCAAAGTCGTGTGATTTAACAACGCTTGACTTTTTCCTCGTGTTTTTTTTTTTAAGAAAAACAATTAATAACTCCAAGACCTTACATTCAACGTGTTACTCAGAAAATAGAGCCACTTTTATGTGCCAACGAAAGGAATAATTTCGCATGACATCGTGTCAGGTGAGTCGAGATGGTCATATGTCTGATATCCTTTTCCATTTGTAATTGTTTGTATTCCAAAACAATTATATTTAATAAGACGGAAACATGCATTCAAAACATTCAAAAAGTATATCCTTGATAAAATAGTGGGAAAAGAAAACAAGAAAAATTATGCATAAAAAAACTATTTATATAATTACCATTTAAGAAGCATACTCCATCACCAAATCCTGGTTTTATATGATTTCCTTCCACATTGTGAGTTATAATGGATGAAGTAAGGAAGATAAGGGGTCCACCATACCCATAGATAAAGTATAGCACGTACCAGAAATCATCGCTCTTGTGAAATAGTGTTGGCACACTAAAAATATAATAATGTCATTATTTTACACATTATCCTCCTCTTCGGTAACTTACACAGTCTTCTTCCACATATTTATTGCAACAACGTTCAACCAGAAAAATGCTACTAGGAACGTAAAGTAAACGGTGAAAGCCCAAAATAGACAGGCTGGTCTTTCAAAAGTGCCGTGCAGTTGGATCACGGATAGAGACATAAATGCAGTAATTAAACCAATCATGGAATTGAGAATACATTTGCCCTAAAATAATCAAAATATACGAAGGTATAGAGATTGCTGACTTCTTTGATAAATCTCGAAAAACATTTAATATAATAAATAATCGTCAATTTTAAAATGTTATCCATCATCATGGTAAGTTAATTTCCAACACATACGAAAGTCTCCTATTTTTTTTATATATTTTTATTGTTGAATAATAAATTGCCCTCGCTCCCTATTAAAAAATTTAACAGATGTTGTAATTTACCTGTAAGTCTCTTAATTTCGGAACAAGTAGAAACACAAGTATCGTGATTAGAAGAAAGAATACCGAAATAAGAGAACAAATTATTTTCGCAAAGTGAATTCCTCCGCCAGCACCAGATGTATCCGTAAAACATATAACGCTGACGTTTTCACCCGTAGGTTCAAACTTTGCTAAACAAAACCTACAATATTATTATTATTGGAAAATTATAGATATGTATCGTCAACATTTATACCTATCTGGTGATATGAATTCATCCAAGCCAATGAGTTCTACCAAAGAACCATTTTTGGCTATTGTAAATTGATCTTTACCCAGCATAAGTCTATATTCACAAGCGGTACTGGCAATCTTAATTTTAGAACCATCATAACACGTTCCATTCTCGTTTATAATATTAGTTCCTGCGCAACACATACTTTCTTCCGCATTGATCGAAACGCTCGAAAATACTAGTAACGTAATAATTATCATCATGTTTCCTGTATCTGAAATTAATAAAATGGGTAAATGAAAAAAAATAATAACAGCCAATTAAATTTTATAACAAAGCGCGCCTGAGCAAGTTACAAAGAGTTAATGCTACTATGTGATCGCGATCACATAGTAGCATTGCGAGAAAGAGTTTAAGTAGCATGAAATTAATTGTAACTCTGATCGTATCATACACTCAAATTAGGAAAAATAGGGAAATAGTTTATGAAGTTTTTAAACTTTGGGAAAATTGTTGACTTTGAATAAAGCATATTGACTAGAAATAAACGTGGTGTTCTGTCAACTCAGATTAACTACACAATTTGGATTTTGGATAAGAAGAGAGCTATTTATCAAATTCTAGTTTAATTGAAAAAGTCTAAAAATGAAAAACTTCAAGATTATCCGTATGCAGCAACAATAAACCCCATTTCTAATGCCGAATGCACCATTCCATTAATAATACTGTAACGATACATTGACGCTTAAATGTACTGTATAGTAATAAAAATATTACCAAAGTATATCTGCATATAAGAACCAGTAAACGAGAAGCGCGGTGCCTATGTTTAAAAGAACAGCGATCTGAATGAATGAAATAACACAGTACGTGTGATAAAACTCTTCTTAGTATTTTCATCCGTCCAAAATTCAATTGTTGATTAACTTTGAAGTATCATATTTATTTTGAGCAATCTGTTTGTGTGTTTGAACCAATCAATTTTTTGCACATTACTATGAATGAAACTCTATTTTTTTTTATAATAATCGATATAAAGCAAATTTTAACAATAACCGCCATATTGTAGCTTCGACATTGGACATATGGTAGTAGCCATGATTTGATACATCTCCTGTTATTTTTTTCAAAGACATTTAAAATGAACTCGACGAATCAAATTTGATATTTTTGAGTAGTTTTGTGAGAAAATCTGTAGGGAAGTGTTCTTCAATTAAACATGACGGAGATTAGGGGCTGTTTTCGCGGCACATTTGTTGGTGATATTGTAAATATCGAGGGCATATAGAATTTTTGCAACGCTTGGGAGCAGAAGGATTTTCAAAGGTAATGGGGATTTAATTGAGAGACAACACCGGAAACTTCAAGTGTGTGTCAAGTTGATTGCAATGATGCCCCGATTGTGCGCAGCTTTCATAAAAAATAGAGATCGCATAGATGATACAAAAATTTAAATATAGTGGTATTTTTATTAAGAAAATATGTTATTATATATGAGTATGTAAATAAAAAATATATATATTCACTTTTGCATTACTGCTTTCAATGATTTTTCGAATAATTGAGGGTGGCCAAATAGTTATGAACGGTAGTGTAGATAACGTGACATTTTGCATAGTACAATTACATCAGAATTAATTAAATATCAAGTCATTATCTGTATAGTAGTACCATAAATTCGTTATATGGTATCTTACCTAAAATAACCAAAATAATTCCTGAAGCATTATGTCACTGCCAGGAATACGCCTTGCACATCTGTATGTATATTTAAACCTTTATGTTCGTATTGACTGTTTCTTTTAGATTTTACGATCATAAAATACCAAAAATATTTTTCTAACATTTAGAAACAAATGTTTTGCGTATTGGAGTAAGGAAAGAATAATTTATATACATGTATTTGCGTCGGAAATATATTGCAAAAACCGCTTTTAAAGAATGCAAGGAGGTTTAAAAAATACTAGCAAACGTAAATGCAAGTGCATTTATGTCGCTTACATTAAAAAAGTAAATATCCACAGAATACTATAAAAATTGTAATTAATAGTTAATCAATATGAAACGTACAGCGCCCGCGCAAACGATTGCACCACACGGGCACTTTCTTATTTCTTTTGTCTGTGCATCATTAGAAACCAAAAATTGTTCCAAAATATTTGTCCTATTGTATTCCCATTAATATGTAAATTTAAAAATGTCAAATGTCCAAAAATTTATTATTCGACCAAGTATGAATAAATGTCATAAGAAAAAGTGTTCGCATCTACCCAGAGAATCCAAATCCAAAGTGTAATTCACAAATGTAAACTTTTGTTTTTCCTTATATTTTCAGTATGTTTTCTTCATCAATATAAGTTGGAAATCGAGGGTTCGTCTTAAAAAAGAGAAAATGTAATTTTGTTTTTATTAAGGCTTATTTTTCTAAAATTAAATCATTTTGCCTAGAAAACTTAAGGACGCTCTTGGACTATTTTCATAACTGAAAATATTGATACTACAGCCATAGTGGAGTTGAAAAGAAAAAAAAATCAAAACGATTTCTTTTATTCAATTGTAACAATAGACAATAAGATTATAAACAACACAAAAGTATGGGTAACCGCACCACCAAGTTTAATTAATGAATCCGGGACGGCCGTTTCGAGAATACGAATGATCCACATTCTCAGCCGATGACCGAAGGTTACGGATGCTTTTGTGTTGTTTACCATACTGCGCCACAGTCCTTGCTATCATTATTGACAATAATATTTATTAATCTTTGAGATTTTGAGGAAAGTTTTATCGGAAAAAGATTTCTTGAAGCAAAATTTCTTCTAATCATAAAAAATCCGAGAGGTATTTTCTAACTTTTTAACTCCGCTATTAACATTTTCACTTAGGAAAATATGAAAAAGTCCGAGACCGACCTGAACTTTTTTACGCCAATGACAATTTTGCCAATATGATTATCGGTGTTATCTAATAAAAACAAATGCAACTCAGATTTAACTGAAATGATTAATGAAATGTCAATGTTTAAATAATGATGTCTCTAAATTTATAGTGAAATGCCATGATATAGGTGAAGTATGCAATTAAACTTTTTAATACGAAAGATTTGAGAGTATACGTTTCTGTAAATTGTGTTCGAGAGTTAGTAAGAAAGTTTGATAGAAATTGCAGAAGTTGTAGCGGACATAAATCGAGGTACTATTCACTTAGTGTTCGAAAAATTTAGAGCAGTCGTTGAAACATGTGCCAGGAGGACAAAATGTAGAATAAGTTATTTTTTGTTTTTGTGTAATAAATTAGAACCACCTTGTATGTTATTTCAAAAGCAACACTTTTTAAAAAGAATGATTGTTTTTCCTAAAATGCGAAATAGGGAAGTTTGCAAGCGTAATTAGGTCCATGCGGGAACACACTGTATAATTAGAGATAATTTAACCGGAAAACGGTAACTGATGATAGGGAATAAATCAAAACGATGTCATGCACTATTTTATAGTTGAATTACAGCTATTACAATAACATAATTTTAAAATAGATATTGAAAGGAAGCGCTTTCGATTGTAGCTTAGAAAGTAACTGGGAATTTGAAAACGGATATTAAGTTATGAAAAAGGAGAGTCCTGCATTCATTTTCAAACTTTTTGGATTGACATATATTACAGAAATTAAAAAAGAAAACAGCAAAATTATAAAATATGAGAATATTACATTATAGAAAATTTAAAGCTGCAATAGAATTTGTAATTTTTAGGCATTTTATCTTCTCTCCCGATTTATTCGTTTTGATGAAATTAAAAGTAATAAATAATATATTAAGAAGCTAAATAAAAAAACCGTTTTAAAATTTATTCTCTGCTTTCTAACTTCATTAATTAAGAAGAAAAGGGAAATGTTTAAGGAAATGTACTAAACATTAAAATTATTTTACTTGTTTTCTTAATCTCTGTTTCTCGAGGAACACATTTTAACGAAGTGTGAAATAGCCCATCAAATGGAAGGTCACTTAATTGTCCATTCTATTCTATTATATTTTTTGACAGTTACAAGTTATTTAATGGGAAAATCTCTTATTTGCTTTTTATCAGGAAATCAAAATTCCATTATTTTAATTAAAAATTGTAAAAAGTTATCGTCCAGATTTCTTTCTAAGAGGATATTTGAAATTGAAAGTATAAAGACACTGCCAACTACACTAGAAGATTCGCAAGAAAAAAAACACAATATTGTAGAGAAACAGTAAAATTTCTCAAAATGTAAGAACTCTAATAAAAACTATTATTACACAACATCTAATTATTTATTAAATTACTGTTAAGTGGTGTGTTTAAAGTGTTACATGGCTTTATTATTATCATCTCCTGGCCGTAAATGCGAATAGTGACTCTAGATTCTACCAAACCCATACGACCGACACCTATACGACTCGAAGACACATTCCTGCCACGGTTAGGAATTTTTTGAATTTGGTTTCCTAAAATAATTTTTAAATCTGCAAATAAGCAAGATAGGTTTTTTTTTCTGTAAAATAAGTTACAACTGTCAAATAATACAATGTAAGAGTATAGAGAATTGAAATAATTTGATGATTCATGATTCAGTTCCTTTTCTTGACAAGTGGGTTGGCGGTGATATGGATATCTATGACAGGCTTAATTTTTACGTTGCTATACTACATACTCTGACGTAGTTTGAGACTTCTTCAGTTGTAGCTGGATCCAGATTACACTTATTATTTTATCTAGATTTATATTTCCTTCTTCAGTAGTAAGGTTTTTCTTTATTTCATTTGCATATTTTCTGCTCTGCAATATCAAATTCTAATATCGTTTTAAAAATTAAACCTTATCATATATTTAACCTTGAATATGTATTTCGGAAACGCAATTTCCTTCGTGGAAGTTTTCCGTTACACCTATACAAGTCGTTGGCCTCTATTCCTTTAATAGTAGCTTTCTAAGAGCATGCAAACAGCTGTAACATTTTATTTGCAGATGTTTGCTTACTAACAATTATTGAGAGCAGTTACATATTCGAGATTTATTCTTGGAATTCTGCCTTCGCAATTATGAATCTAAATTAGTCGTGGCTCTTATTCACTGACACTTATAATTGCAAATCTTTTTGATGGCGCAATCATCTGAAGAAAAACATTGTTGGATGTTTAACTTTTATACTGTTTGTTTTTATTGTTCATTCAATTTCAACGTCAGTTGTCAAGATCGACTTAACGTATTCAAATGAACTAATGGTGTTGTCGGTGTTGCATCAGGTGTACTGCAAGGCTCCATATTGGGGCCGCTTTGTCATTCTTATTAACGATCTGCTACTTAAATACTAAGTCTTGTGCTTTTGTACGCTGAGATACAAATGTTGTATTAGCAATGACAGACTTATTATGGATTATAGGAATTGTCAAAACTAATAGATTCTCATTTAATGCACGGTGCTTACCGCAACAGCAGGGTGATGTCAATGTCAAATTGTAAATTGTTGGGTACAACTTTCTATAATGAATTAAAATGGGGTATGCATTTACAAACCATACATATATTAATGCATATACAATATATATGCATTTATTTCCATATTACCTATGCGCTTCTTTTTTATGGGAATGAGAGTAACTTAAAATCAATTGTACTTTTACAAAAACGAGCTTTACATATTACTAAGTTGCATTACATCAACTTATGTAGAGGTTCCTTTATAAATCAGGGCATGCCTACCATTTACAAATTATGCATACGAGCTGCAGCAGATGTTGATTTATATAATATATTAATTTAATTTGATTATGTCTAACAAGTTAAGCCCAATAGCGTATCTCTTATCTATACGTCGGTAGCGAAACATGATTGCCTAACAATTTGAAATTATTAAGGAACAAACATATTTTCGTCTCTCGTGATGAAAATGTTATTTGGCGGTATAAAAAATATAAAGATAATTAATATTCTTTGTCATTGCCTGGTAATATTTTCGATTCCACGTCTGTACCACTACATTAGTTTAGACGCAAGAAATCCACGGCATGTTTCTTCAATTTTTGCAGATAGTTCGGAGTTTAACGTTCTACCGCTTGGTATTAATTCAAAATGGATAATATCTTCGTAATTTCACCAAACACACAGCCTCACCTTGGCTTCAAAGCTTTTGCGCTTGCTACAGGTTTTGTAGATTGGTCACGGATTAACCACTGATTTGATTTGTTTGGATTATTCGTCGATAGAAATGGAAATCCTGCGGGTTGGCAAGAAGTTCATTATAGATTTGCACTCGTCCTAGGCATTGGAAGTTAATTCATGAGGCACTGCGTCGTCTGTTTACCTTCCCTACTTGTGAAGAAGCGACTTACTGGGAAGAGCTAAGCTCTTGTGACAATTGTCGCCTATTGAAAGCCGGAGTGGCCTGAATTCTTTGATGAACCAAAAGATTGCCAAAATCTCTGTATTTGTATTGGGCATTCTGGGCTCCACAAAAAAGGGATAATGTATCATTAAAATCTTAAGATAACTTAGTTACACATACTTATAACAATGATGTTTAGTGTAGCATTAACAGTGACAACTGTTCTACTAATCCAAAAAACGAAAAAACTTTTGATTTAAAATTTCAATGTACTGTGTTAAAACCTGTACTATAAGCAATGAATTTCCTACAATTCTGGTAACATAGTATTGTCACAAATATTTCAATATCGTACGAGAATTGACTAAGATGGTGTGAGGGGCCGTAATTTATTTGTATCTCTTCGTAGACTAGAAACTTTCTTCTTAGACGTAATTATAAAACACTCATTCTCCGCAATATTTGCAATGAATTCTACTCGTCTATTACAATTCATAAATCTCTTCTTGTTTCATGACTCTTACAATAAGCTACTTTCCTTTGGTTACACACACTTTCTTATTTCACAAGTTAATGCTAAAATCACGTATATTTATTCCGGAAACAAATGAAATGCTTTCATTCTCCCACGAAAGCAAGTATAAATAAAAATCGATTAATGTAATGTAATGTATTTTACTTCAACTTAAATAAATTTAGTAAGATTATAATTCCGGTAGAAATGTAAATAGGTGTGGCAGAAAAAAACGAGCCCTTACAACTTGCAACGCCACAAATTTTGGTTGCAGAAAGCCTTGGATGAAGTTTTACGTCAACAAATATGTCTGAGCAACTTTAGAAAAACATAAAGTGGAGAATTAAAATTAATAGAAGCAATAAAATCTACGTACAAAAATTAGTTATAATATGGTAAGATAACGAAGAATATGAAAAGTTCGTAAAAGTCGGAGAGAGTAAGACAGGGGAGAACTACTCAACCCATGTACAAGAGACCCCAAGGTACTAATCATATCTAATACAGACAACAAACCAACCATAAAAATAAATGAACAACAACTAAAACAAGTAGAGTGTGTAAAATACTTAGCAATAATGTTTAATAGAAAAAAATACTCGAAATTAATGGTTACCACAAATTAATACCATGGCGTGAAAAATGGATTTATAAATAAAAAAAGAACTTCGTACAAAAACAAAACTGGCAGTTTACCATAGAATATATCTTTCTTCTTTATGCTACGGAAGCGAATACTAGGTTACCACTAGGGTTGTTGCTCGAAACCGAGTACCCGGTTACCTGAAAACAGTTCCTGAATCGAATAGTTGAATACCCGGCTTCGGATATCCGGTTTTCAACACCCCTAGTTACCACAAAGATATTAGGATAAAAAATTACAAAGAGCAAAAATTAAATATTTACGAACAGTAAACCTTAGATTAATTGTTAAAATAGGGAAAAATTTCTTGACTGACAAACAATAATTTATTTGAGTTTTCATATCTAAATAGACATAAGTACATGAAATAAACAATGCACCTAATTCAATAAAATATACAGTACAGTAGTAAATGTAACGAGAAATTAAAACCGGATATGCGCTATTCATGTATAGTAATCAGAATTCCTAGAAAGTGAAAACTGAATCATTAAGGTTATCTTACTCAAATATTTTTGTTTTTACGTTAAATAAGGATAAATTATGTTTCCGTTATGTTGTTTAAATTAATAACAAACCAAAACCTACATTAATTGGAAGAAGAAGATTATTGTGAGTAAAAGAAAACAGTGTCACACATAAAGTCCGCATCATATAGGAAAATTCCTTGAATTAATATTGGTAAATTTTGACTTCGTTTCGACATTTGTTTGTACTTATAAAACGATATCAAATGAATCATTATCAAAAAAATGGAAAAAATAAAATTGTACTCGTTGAAAATTGGGTAAATTGGAAGAACGTTAAAAAACAAACTACCTTTTCGACATTTCTTGAAAGTGTTGGGTTACGGAATATAGGTACACCCCCACTCCCCACTCCCAGGCATCGAATACTATGGTCATTAGCCGGCCCTAAAAGAATTTTATCGAATCCAAGTATTTCAACGTGTCAAACATCGTATGGACACGAGGCCTACGGTTTTACTTCCTTTACTGGAGAAGAAGGCATTTTCTGACTTTTATGTGTAATTAAAAACCAACCGTCCCCGCTCGGTATATTTTGTAATTTTCCGCAAATAGCGTTAAATTTGACGGTTAGAAAGGTAACGTGCAGATTTTTTGCAGTGGTATTTGCACATTTTCCTGGCAATCTCAATTTATTAGCTTAATGAAATAAATATTTGGTATTTCGCATCATTCTTGAATAATCCTTTAGCAAAACCTATACTGAACGTTATTAGGCTACATTAAAATAATATCTGAGTTTAAATTGCTCTTGCGCTAAGAGAACATTGAATTAATACTTAAATGTAGGCAAAGGCGATCTTATTTGTTCAATACAAAACTTACCACGATAATAAATCACAAAGCAACTATTTCCTTGTGTATTTATGCTAATATTTAAATGCGAATACACTACACTTAACAACACTAGCGTACCTCGCGTATAAATACAGTTTTTACGGCGAATGGAAGTAATATATCCACAAGCTACGCTTTTATGTATGCATAATGTACGTAAAGAAGCCGGCGTTTCAGTATCCGAATGGTGGGATATCGAGTTAAAATCTGAGGTTCTTTTATTTTTGGAGGCAATTTCGTTGACGTCTTATGTGTCTCAACGGAATAAGGAATTACTGTGATTCAATTATTGTTATGCAAAACATTTCTTATCTTTAATTTTTTATATTGTTTCATTTGAAAATTTATATTCTTATTAAAGGTGCGCCTACACCTAAACGATATTTGAATCACAGCGATGAGCAGAATTATATCGAAGCTAGCCCTATCAAAATAAGAATTACTTATTATTGTTTATTACAATGGAGTACTGAAATGGATGTCACAACCAAAAGAAATACTCCAAGTAAGAACGTTGTCATTTTTCATTGCTACACTGAAAAAATTAATTCAATAAATCGTGTTCCTTGATTTCGTTTTATTAAAGTAATAAAAATAATTATTATATTAACTAATAAATTTAATACACGGTAAAATGAGCGTCTTAAATCTCTTACAATTAGTGAAAATGTAAATATAAAAATAAACAAATGGGACTTTGCAATTACTATTACAATTAAAGCCAAAAGAAACAATATTTGCAGATTTAGAGAATACGAAATTTATTGTAGCAAACAGAAATGATTTTTAACAATGCACTTCTCAATTAAATACGCAACTGCTTTTGTACACAGATAAAGGAGCTTACAACACAGCCAATTCGGTGCTATTATTTGGACACACATTTTTGGAGACGAAAACACTTTATAGCATTATAGTTTCAAGACAAGACGTGGGTAAGAGGAGTCCTATCGTATTTCTAGATTTCTGTGATTTTAGATGTTTGCATTTTTAAATATCTGCAGTATCATGTGTGTATTAGACAGAAAAAACGTTTCAATCTGCACGTAAAATCAACTTTTTTTAAATGTTAAGTTAATAACTTGTAGAATCGATTCAAATCCACATCGTACAACGCCGATGCCAGAGATTTCTCAATACATCAGAGTTATTACGGAAAGAAACTGAAAAGAATTAGGCGCTAACTTTTAAACTTTTAAAATCTGCGTCCAATTGCGCTATATACATTGACTACTAGTAAAGCTCTTTTATCTGTTTTCGTATCCATAGAGACATACAAACACAGGTTCATCTTGATCAATGGAAAAATTCCATGGTTTCCTTTTTAACATGGAATTTCAAATAACGTATGTGAGTTCAAATTCTTGCACAATCACTAAAGACATTTAATAACTGTAATAACCCAACGGAAAAACTGACATGCCAACATTGTTGTGTAACTGCTTTTTAGTCAACTTGCGTTGCACAGTATTGTTAATGTGACCTCGTTTCTTCCTGTTCCGATCTTTTTCTTCCTCTAAAAAACCCTATAAGCTTGACATTTTCTTCCTTTGCTTCTTCAACTCCAATACTACAAGGTTCAACTATTTCGTCCCATGTATCAGCGTTTTCTATTTTTTAATGCGGGCTGTGTTTGGGATTCCATATCAAGACATGTTTTAAATATTCCTGAATACGGTGCAATGAATCCTGCTCTCCATTCTATATTGGAAACTTGGTGTTCTGCATGAACAAGCCTTTAATCATTCACACGACCAGATTTAAATTTGCATCGCAAATATTTTTGCCGACCTTCAAAATACAATGCATAACACAAATTTTTGCACCGCACCGCACTGACTATACAATTGTAATAGGCTGTACAGATACGTAAGTAATCTTTGTATAGCAGTTTAGAAGGTACGGTGGAATCATGAAAGTTCTTGTTTTACGTAAAATCACGGAAGTAGGATTGCAAGTACTAGCTAAACTACATATCAGTAAAATATTAAATATAAAAATGTAATTTCTGTAATGTACTTCAAGGAAATAAAGCAACATAAAGTAATCATTACATATGTATGTATGTTGATTATGTAAAGTGTAACACAACTATTCCAGGAAACAAAAAGTGAATCACTGTTTCGGCATTCATTGATAGAATACCCCGATAATTGTTGAAACTACTAGGAATAAAGCAATATTCTTTGTAATTAATCCGGACATTGTGCCAGGTCACAAAATTATACGTATATTTATATACGCATTTCTTGTGTCATTGTCATGTCTAGAAGTGACTCAGAACCCCTATAGACATCGAACTTTACCATGATACCGTAGACGCAAAGTTGACTTTTGGAACCTCTGAGGTTTATCTTAATAAAACGATCAACTCTTTTATGGATATCTCAATTGATAATAGTCACGAAACTAAATTGTTTATAAACTGAAGGAAACAAATGCAGGAAGAAAGTCAGAACAGACAGATTGGTATTATTCTTCTAATGGTGTGGTATACCTATAAATTAAATGGTCCCAACATACAGAGACCTGTTAATAAGAGTGAAACCCATCATAAGTAAGATCACGGAAGGTTTATCATGATCACGCTGCGGTTCGCACCGTACGGATTATTAGTACCTCGTTTGAAGGAAGTTCTAGAGTGGCCTAGTGTATTACTCGATTTAAATATTATTTAAAACATCTGGGAATGGCTTACGAGACGACTACGGTGATGGCTAACAGTGTACTACAAATTAAGGCAATAGAAACTGCTTGGAACGTCATCCCCCAAGAAGATTTAAACACTTTTTCCAATTCGTTACCAAATTGGATATCTGAGGTTATTCGCATGGGTGGAAGTCACATTCATTATTAATATTGTTAAGTTAAATCGTTACTTCCTCAGTTTTCAATGTTGGAGTACTTCCATACACACAACCCGAGGTTTCCTTTTTTTAATAGAAGTGCGATTAATGTTTTCAATACTTTGATTTAGTGTTTAGATAGTTTCAAGCATATAATTAATAAAAATACTATACTTGTCTTTATATCCAAAATAATTCTGTAAATATTGTATAAATTCTCTCTAAAATCTAATATTGCTAATCGGTTGACGTGGAATGTACATATGTAGAAGATATTTCATTTTGCACGTTCACAATAATAAACCGTTACACTGCGTCAAATTACAGTGACATTTACCTAAAAGTTTTACTTGGAATTTTTATATTATCAAACAATATAGATTAGTTAAATAACCTAGCTTTAAACACGTAAATTGTAGGTCTTCAGCAAACATGTTTTCCGCGAAAGATGATTATGTTGTGTCAGTTCTAGGTAAAAATAGTGTTTTTGCTTATAAATTTCATTTACGTCACAGAAATTATGACGCATGCTTTTTCTATCAATCTGAAACAATTTTTTTACTTACCTCTACGTCTCAAGCTTTATCGGATGCCAAACAGAGCTATTAGATAATTGGTGGTTTTTTTGTCTTGGAAGAATGGAATTTAACATGCTAAGTTAATTTCACTTGTAAAGGTGTTTTGTGTTGCTTTTTTCATATGGCATTTCGAGAAATATTTATTAATTAATTTTAAAACACAAAAATATGCAGAACATTCTATCATATACTGAAAAAGGGACATAAAGACAATAAAGAAGTACGTTAATGCAACAACTTTTTAATCAAAACTGGTTCAACGTACAAGTTTATCAGTTTTAACAAATGGCTGTTTATTATATCGATGAACATATTTGTATGTAGGTTATATATAATAAACGGATATAAATTAACTTTATTCTCACATTAGGTGAAGGTATTGAAAGCAAAAAAGATACGTGTTTTTTGGTTCTAATACAGAACATAACATTTAGGCCTTTACATCTTCTTGCCTTTTCTAGTTTGTACAGTTAGTTGACAGCGATCTTTTTTAATAGTTAAAAATTAAATACTTGCCAGCACGTCTCACTAAATAACTTATTTTCTAATTTAATTATAACATACCGCATTAATCCATTGCATCCGAAAAAAACAAAGAAACAACGTTACCATCAATAAACTGTAATTTTAATGTTCAATAAACAAGTCGAAGTAAGAAACATTATAAATACAAGAATTAATAAAAATTCCACTCCATTCAATAATTTGTTCAAATAATTCTTCTTTTTAATGACTCTCTCATGTTTAGAGAAAAGAGATTCTGCCAGCGACAGTCTTAGTGCAACATTATTAAATTTCAAGCACTCGAGTCGTTTGCAAGCAGCCTATACAATAAACTAGATTTCATTAAGAAATCAATCTTGAACAATGAGCTAATATTATTTTTGGGTATCACCGCTGTAAAGCATCTGCTGTTGACATCGAATTGAAATCGTGACATTCCAGTTATGCAAAGTATATAATAAATTTTCATGTTTAACGCCGATCTTCTCGTATTAACTTTCTTATATAATAGTGCCTACCTCTTATACTATTGTAAATGAAAGTTGTTCTACATACATGTACAACATTGTAGCGTTCAGTTTGACCAATGAAACTAACGAAAAGCTATAGCAGCCTTTTAATTCGTAGGCGCTTGCATATTCACAGAACAGTGTAACGATCTATCTTAAATGTGCAGTCATTATACGTATAGTGTGTCAACCTTCTGAAATTGTAAAATTTACCTGAAACAGAGAAAGTGTTACGTTACTTATAATGGATTCTGTTCTCATGACTTTGTTCTTGCTTTTGGCGTCCCCAATGAATCGAATGTAGGACCATTATTGTTTGTGCTTTATATTAATGATTTGCTTCTGAAAATCAATGTTGCGGCCCTTGCTTTCGCAAATGATACTAAAATCTTCTGAGAAATATTGTCACTTGATGACACAAGGAAACTTCAAAGTGGTCTTGATATGCTGGCAGAATGGTGTAAATATTTAAAGATCAAACTGAACGTTGAAAAATGCTGCGGACTTATACCAGGTGTGTCGGTAATTCTTTTCCGGTTTTTTCGCTAA
>LR737384.1:18660297-18685797 GCA_902655005.2 Marronus borbonicus
TCTGCCGGAAAAACCGGAAAGGAATTACCGACACACCTGGTATACTCCCGTTCTTCTTCACCTCTGATATTATCCTACCACATCAGTAATACCAATACATAATCTTGAATTTAACGATTCAGGTGTACTTTTTGATATCATCCTCAAATCGCACATTAACAATATCTATTCTGAAGCTATAAAATCTCTTATTTTTATTATTCGTGTCTCTAAATACTTCAGGAATATATCCCTATTAAAGTTATTATATTTCGCGTTTGTATTGAGCTAGAATAGGATAGAACTAGGATATGCCGTTTTCTCAAATTTCTGTCATACAAGATTGATGGAATTTATCCTAAAAGAAATACTCCGTTGGATGGATTGCTGGAAAGACATGCTTTGAACACGGGAAGGGATGGCATCTGTGAGAGATTGAGAACATTATAAGACGAGCTGCGACGTATATTCTTTTAAGGCGGCCAACACTCAATGCGATTTATTTAAGTTAAAAAAAATCATTTTGTATTCATCTGTCCTTCATTTACGGCTTCGTGTACATATTTGCATACTATTTCATTATCCTGTTATTGGGTTTAATCCTGTTGAATAATAAATGTGCATTGTTATTATTATCACATTACTTCGTATCGTGGAGGTTGGTGGACTGTCAATTTATTTCCTAATATCTTAAGGTTATTAGTAGAAAATGTGTGAGTTTGTACGTACATTGTACAGACGATTTCATTATCGAGGCATACCTAAATGTATGAACTAAATGTTTCCTCTCTTAAGACTAGACCCAGATAGCATTGATTAATCATCAACGCACGTCGTAACGAAAACTTCGAACTAACGAAAGATCTGTTTATATAAACGAATTATTTTCATAATTATTGGCATTGATAGTATATGGGTAGCGTAATGCTTAATAGGCGCAGCCATCGGTTTCGAAGTTCTGACTTTAAGCCCTGAGCTCTCGCAAGTCTCTCAATGGTAAACCTGTTTCTAAATAAACTTGATAATATCTGTTGAGAATTGGGATCATTCGTATCCTCGAAACGGCTGTCCCGGATTAATTAATTTAACTTGTGTGGTGCGGAGGTTGCCGATACTTTTGTGTTGTTTCCCATACCACGCCGCAGTCCTTGCTCTCATTATTGATAGTATGAATCATATAAATTGCCATAACCTGAATAACGAGATTATTACCTAAATTCTTCCAAGTTTAGTATTTAAATAGTACGTAATCCCATAAAAAAAATAAATAAGTAAACGTAAGTTTAATCTAACACGTTTATTTTTTAGTTATATTAATTTTTATTTTTTTGCATTTTTGGGATATCTTTAAAAATAAATTCTCATTTTTGTTAATGCTCTAGATTTGGATATATGTAAAATAAAACACAAATATATCAGTTTGTTCCAAATGCCATGTTCTCGATAGACGATTTCCATTTTTGAAATTGTGATTTTTAAGATAATGTTGCGTGGGTCAAGATCTGTTTATATTTCGTTCTACTCATACCACACTCTGATTCGTTTCTCGTTTTTTGGGAACAGGTCCAACTGGAGTGACACATCTCTATAAAACATTGCGCATGATTAATTAAATTATCGTGCTAAATGACACTTTTTCGGCGCCATACTGATAAATAAAATCTAGGATGTCTTATATGAGGGTTAACGGTGTCATTTTTATTAATAGCATATGAGCTGTTACTTATCAAAATGCTATAATTCATATACTGTTTCATTATAAACTTCTAAAAAATCCGAAAGCGTGACGAATTTTTTTAGAATCTGTTATTTTTTGCATCTGTATCGTTACTCTCTTTGAAATAGACATATATGGCATTCATTATTACTAAAATTGTCTGGGTAGATGTTAGTAAGTATCCTTTTTATAAAATTTAAAACCTTCGTCAAGTTCGGTAATAAATTCCAGCAATTTTTAGTTCTTATTAAAGATACAAACACTGAAAGACGTGAACTATTTAGATTACGTCAAGCGATTGAGTAGATCAGTTAAAATCGTCAACCCAATGAACTAGACTGATCCTTATCTTCTATTGACTTAGAGATTAGTCGATTTAGGTCATCTAGCGTCTCTTTACCTTCCTGGTTGCATATTGACAATTGCTGAGTGGCTGTGTTGTTAGCACCTCGTCTCTAATATACCTGTCCATTAGTACCTGTAGGTGTCCCAGTTGCGGTTGCCCTTTGCCTTGTTGGACAGCTTTCTTACTTCGGCCTTTAGTTTGACAAAGCCGTCGCTGTTTTATAGCCCTTTAACCCGGGTTGTTTTCCCTTGTCAGTTTTCTGTAGGCTGTCGTTATGGCTTCACCTATCTGTTCTACCGCCAGGTTTAATCCTTCTGGATTTCCCACCAAAGCCGTAGCTCCCTCAAGAGATTCTCTGAGGGACTCTTTGTATTCTATCCAGTTTGTCTCTGGAATTTCTGTACGTGGTTTTCGGGAAGGTTTTTTCTAAGTCAAAATGAATTTGTCTGTGGTTCGAGCACGATGGTTCCACGTGCCAGTTTACCAACAAATCACAGATGCTGTCCGTGCAAAGTATGATGCCTAAGACTTCTTTTCGCATTTTAGTGACAAAGGTTATTGCCAATATTAGCTATAATTAACCCTTCCATCGAGATAAATTCAAGTAAAGTCCCACCTCTCTTGTTGATGTCTGTGCTACCCCACGCAATGTGGTGAGCGTTGAAGTTGCGCCCTATGACGAGTTGAAGACCTTTTTCCACGCAGTATGCGACCTCGCTTATTATTCATGAAGGACACGTCGTATCTTCCGACATGTAGGCACAGCACACGACGCAGGTGTCCCATAAAATATATATTTTTCATTTTTTTATAGAGAGCGTTATTCACCCCCTTTAATATTAACTACATATTAACCAGCAGTAAAAACACTTATAGTTCGCCAATTTAACCGATTTCGTTACCGATAACACTAATAACAATAGTGGCCCATTAATTGCCGTATTAATAGGACACACTTACGTTGTAGCGTTTGCGCATTCAATTTAGCAGTTCACCTCCGTAATTGATAGCATTGCTGTTATATTCCTACGCAGTTGCTGAATCACTACTGATTTTTATATTTATCAGTTTTCATCCTCATTACCATTAAAGAAGTTATATTTATACTATTTCATTTATGGCTGTTTTGCATAATACGCAAATTACAATGTACTATAAAAGAAATGCATTGTCTTAAAATCATGGCAAACGTTCCAAATTATTTTTTACCTTCATATCTTTGTAGTTCACATTTACGTAGACTGTAAAATGGTTTACGTAAGCTAGGAATAGCAAATTTGTTGCTTTATTCATTGTATACATTGCGTGTGTATGCTTACAATTATATGGAAGTTATTATATACACAGTTTCGAGACATTTTACTGCGCTTGAGAGTTTAAGAAAATTTGATGAATCTTCGCAACGGTCCTCCAAATAATCTCTTTTTCTTAAAATTCATCCTTGTAAGGATTACATACTGGCTTACGAAACACTTCAGTATATCTTTTAGTGACTTAAAAATGATAGGTTTCTCTAAAATGTAATTAACATTTTTAAATGCTTATTTTGATACTCATGGCGTGTCTTACAGCAACCTCTCTTTATAAGAGATTTTGGAAATGAGAGCTTCTAATTAACGCTATAATCTTACAGAACTGAGGGCGATAGATTCTTTGATATAATCCTAGGACATGCATAGTGCGCTTGGGTATATTTATACAAGGATGAAAAAAATATTCAATATTGATAATTATAACTTCCGCTTGGGTACATCTACATACATTAATATGCATCAAATAAAATCGTATAATTTTGTTTATTTTTTCTAATCCATTTTAGGACAAAATGTACGTCAATATTTTGTTATGGTTTCCCACAACTCTTCTGTTACTACAGACGATTCTACTTCCTGAGAATCAATATAGCGCGACTGGTACCTAAACGTTTGTTAGTAGATCTGAATTGCAATTGATATAACCAAATATACATTACACAAAAAAAAAGTCCTCTACAAACTCTCACTATTTACAATAAAATAAAATACAAGTCTTGTTTTTCTTTCTATTTTTAATTTTTGTTTAATTACTTCCTTTAATTTCCTAAAACTGTACAAACATTTATACTGTACTACAATATCGAAGAGTTTAAAATGTACAGGGTGGCGCAACAAGGAATATGTTTACCGTTGTTTTTTCTGATTTACCTGTTTTTCTTTTAGAATTGGGCATTTTGCTATGCATTTGGGAAAGTTCTTCAAAAGCTTGACAGTGGTTTGATAGCATAATCTACTGCACATTAGGATTAGACAAATTCAGGCGTTATATCGGAAAAGCCCTTCCTACTTAATCTAATCCCTTCATTATAACAATTGTTAAAATTTATTTTCTTTTTGTTCTAGTTGCTGGATATGTTAAAATTCTATTCGCGGTTTGAAATTAGCGATGAAACAGGAGATCCACTGACAGATCACGATATGACTCAGCTTCATTACTCTAAAATCACTTCGCTACAGGTAAGTAAAATTCTGTCTTAAATTATATACTGTATCGATATGTAGACTCTAATCTGATATATGTTGGTTGCACAAGATGGGATTAAACCAAAACGTTTATAGACGTATGTATAATGTATGTATATACATAGTTAAATAAATCGTTTTTATTCATTGCGCTATAATTTCTATGATTTGCAACCGCGTCTGGTGTTAAGGTCACACCTACTTATGACATAAACACTATTAATCTTTATAGAGTGCTTAATGTGCATGCGTATGTTGAACAATTCATTCTCATTTTACATGATTTTTTTAATTTTTTACTTGGTGAATGGGATTGTTTGGTGCCTAACAGCATTTTTATAGACATATACGAAACACTGCTCTATATTTCTTACCACATTATCTTTAGGATACATTGCACGACAGCCACAGCCTTAGAACTGAGAGTTAGATGAAGATCAGAATAGCGTTAGTAATCGGAATCTTATTAAAAAGGTGCTGTGAGTTTGTAGTGATTTATATTTGTACGGTAGTTACTGCTACTATTTTTACAAAGTAGAGGAAAATAATTCTATTAGTTTGAAATTACATTTTGCTAACTTCATCAATGGAACCGAAAATGTAAATTTTAATAATAATAATTCATATCTTCACATCCCCCTTTCAGCTTTCGTAAATTACATCGGGCATCGGTCGGAAATGAGATTACGCCTGCGTATGTGGCATTCGCCAATTTTGCAGCAAGGAAAACTACGGAAAACCTAACTCTGAGGGCTGTGAATACGGCCTTCGGATTCGGTACCCCGAGATTAATAGCCCAGCTTTTGATGAAGCTGTGAAAGAATACCTTGATATAAGAATAATTTTTTTAGCGACCGCTTTCGGGGTATCTTTAGAATATTTGCCCGATTTTTAAATTTTTGCAAATATACAACTATCTCGAAACTCTGTTAAATCATCGATTTCAGCATCTCGAATCAATTAGAAGAGAGATTGGGGAAAAATGTTTGAGTTCTTGAACAAAACGGTGCACAACTAGTACAACAGATTAGCACAAAAGAAATTGAAAATTTTGATACGTAGGAGCTGACATATCTCTGATTCTCCCGCCGGAAATGGTTTATAATCCCTAAACTGAAATGTTATAAAACTTTTATTTTGGTAGAAAACAATACACAATTTTGACGTAGAAAAAAATTAAAAACTCGTTAGTGTGAAAGCCAGCGACATGAGAGCAGAGTTCGTTATATTCCACTTTATGATAATTTTTGCCAGAATCACCGAATATTAAAATTATTTGAAGTTAACATAGTAGTAATATATATCTATATAATTAGGCCGTTGTAGAATCAACGGCATAAAATATTGACAAATTTAAACAAACCTACCATTATTAATTATTTGTAATAAGGTTCGAAAAAGTAAAGAAATAACAATTAACAAAATAAGTAAAAATAAGAGAAAATAATAAATATGAAGAATAAAGTACGAAAATATGAAAAATTCACGCTTTTAGAATTGAGATTTAACAGTTCGCCAGTTATAATTACGTTAACTAGCAACAAGCTTTTCGGATCAACCTGGCGTCACAGGAGATAATTTGGCGCCCTTTCCTAACCAATATTGCGTAACAACAAAAACAAATTACCAAAACATTTATTGTTGCATACTGTTGTATTTCTTAATCTAAAGTAGTGATACGTAGAAATATACGGATGTTCTATTTAAAATCAGAAAGTTAATGGCATTTTTGGTGACACCGGATGCGATTAAACTGCCGATAACGCCAAAAGATGATTAATAAAAAATAACAATTAACCTACTTTTTCCTAAAGACGTTAGTTTGTATTGTTCAAAAGAGAGTAATGGAAGACGAGATACGTTAGAACCCCACTCTATTATAATTATTCGACAATTTTAGTGACAGATTTTCTTCGTTCAAGCTTAAAATCGAAAAACACTTCTTAGATACAACAGGGTAGGTAGCACATCTTATTTCTCCATCACATTTCCTTCTCTTTGCCTGATATTCTCTTTAATTTGCCGTAATTATTTATAACGTTAAATATTTTTCACTGTAATATTATGGTTAGGTACATTTTCTGTAAAAATCAATATACAGCTGTTGCCGGATAGGTGCCCCAAGAGGAAATGTTTTTTTACTGTTGATTTTTGAAAAAAATTGTTCTTCGTGAAAGTTTTTGCTTGTTCTAAAACCCACAAGTAATACCAAAATAAATTATTAAATAAGGCGGAAAAGCGACGGTTTTTGTATATTTCATACGAAAATCTCTGTTTTCTACTAATATCAATTTGCATTGATTATAGTATTTGTATATCGCGTTATGTGAAGAACAACTTTTTTTTCAAAAATTAATAAAAAGGTTTCCTTTTGTGACACCTATTCGGCAACTCTCTGTCTATAATATAAGTAAAAATTGCTTCTCTGGGATTAATGGTTTTCAGATAGAACAATTTCACGGATTACGCTTACAACTTATGATGCAAAAGGGGGTGATGGGTTTAAATAAATGTAAAATCGTACTCAAACGATTATTGATTACTTTTAATACACATACATGCGTTGCGTCTAATATACATATAATAGATAAACGGAAACAGAATCGTAAATATTTGCTTTAGATGATTCTAAGAAATACCAACTTGAGTTGAGGCACGTTTCATATTGTACCAACAATATGTAAATAATTAATACAATTGTAAATAATCAATAATGTTTTATGTAATTTTAGTGGCAATTGTGTTTTCACGTTCGTGTAGTTTTTCAAATAACTTAGGTGTTATTTATAAAAGCTATCACGGGTGGAATTTTCTATCCAAAATTCCTAATATAAACCCTTCATTAAAAAAAAGTAAAGGCCAAACACAACAGCAATCCTTCGAATTGCTTCATTCAACATTTGGTAATGAAGCACCATCAGAAAAAACTGTTTACAACAAGTAGAGTAGAATTTCATCGTAGTCGTGCTTTCGCTAGTGATGAATTTCGTGAAGGTCGACCAAAGTCGGTTGTTCCAAAGAAGATCGATGTACATTCCTTCATGATTCTGTACACCGTTAATTTTGCCATACCTAATAATAACATTACTCACGTGTAACCTGCGCAAAGTATTGGGAACAACAGATACAATGAAACTATCTTGTTATCATTATTATTCATCTTGATACAATACAATAGACGCTCAATACCGTAAGCACCGGGTAATGGAAATTCGAGATAACGTGAATAACCATCTTCATAACATTGAATGTCGTATAACGTGAACATGTTCACATAACGTTAACATCGTGCGGCGGGATTTCCCCGTATCGGTACGCACCGCCTGTTTTAATGCTGCTGTACTTTCCTGGGTTTTACATGATGTGCGTTGTTCAGGCAATACAGCTTGATGTCTTAACACTTCTTACAGTATCTATTTGACTGGGGATTCGATCGCGACTTATCACGTCATGTCACAAAGAAAACCAAAGTGCTTAACTAAGTGAAAAAGCGGGTATAATTGAGGAATCAAAAAGAGGTGCAAGTGTAACAAATTTATCAAAAAAATATGACGTTGCCAAATCAACGATTTGTAAAATAAAAACTAAAACAATTAATATTACGTGCGGTGGTAGTAAGTACAAGCCACCGCACGTAATATTAATTGTTTTAGTTTTTATTTTACAAATCGTTGATTTGGCAACGTCATATTTTTTTGATAAATTTGTTACACTTGCACCTCTTTTTTACATGACCGGAACAAAGAACTTTAAAGGGATCTAAACATCCTGAAATTAAGAAAAAGATTTTCGAATGGTTCTTGAATCAAAGAAATGAATATGTGCTGGTCAGTGGTGATATGTTGAAAGAAAAGGCAAAAGCATTCAATTTAGAGATGGAAGAAAATTCTGTTAAGAATTCGATATTTAACAATTCCTGGAGAAAGATGATCTCAGCCAGAACTAGTTAATCCATTTAAAATCCAGTTAAAAAATAAGATAGAGCAACTGGGAATTACACCTGATTAGTGATATAATGCTGATGAATCAGTTTCCTATTGGAAGCTTCTACCAGAGAAAACCTTTGTTTCATCTCAAGAGAAGTCTGCTCCAGGCAGAAAACATGAGAAACAACAACTAATATTTTTGGCATGAGCCAAAGGAGTTGAAAGGAATTGGAAGTCATAAAGTCAGGCCATTGGTTATTGGTGAGAAAAAATCGTATGGTTTTTAAAAATTTTCTCTTCCTATGGACTATGACTACTCCAAGTCAATTTTTAAGAACTGGTTCCATAATTCTTTTGTTCCTCAGGTAACTTTATAATGTAAATTTAATTTATCAAACATGAATCTCCCAAAATTATTGACTAGTCATTGATTATTCTGTTAGAAGGTTACAGGTTTGAACAAATCAAGCGGTCACCCAATAAATGCTCTACTTATTTTGGATAATGCTCCATCGCATCCCTCAATACAAGAATTACAAAGTGCGGATGGCTCCAATTTAGAAGCATTTAGAAAAATTTGACGACAAAAGATACTGTTGCCAATTTAATGTATGCATGAAACCGACTGGACCCAACAATGATTACTAAATGCTGGGGAGAGATTCTAGATTTCGGTAATCAAGAAAATGAGGATGACTCGCCTCTTAGTATATTGCAGCAAAAATGAAAAGAAGGTTAGACAGAAGCTCTAGCTGAAATACGTGATATTTTAGACAATTTTGACGAAAAAAGAGAAGAGGATGAAACTAAGATGAGGAAACTGAAGAAAAATTAAAAAAAAATACAATAAATGCATTGAACACATCAATCCAATGGGCAGAAGAAAATGGACTCAGTTTAAACTATATTCAAATATTAAAAGAAATAAGAAAAGCAGCTGTAACACAAAACATAAAAACAAATCAGCCACTCCTTTTAATGGGAACAAATCGTTATAGATAATTTTTGACAATTTGAAATATATTATGATGGAAATAGATGTCGAAACCAACGATTTTCTTGCCCTTATATTTTTGATGTCATTGAATTTTTGCAAATTTCATTTCAATCTATTTCAATGTTTACATTAAATACTATTATTTTTATGCTTCGAACTTTGTATGTAATTCTCGTCTAATAACATTCACTGCTCGTACTACAATCACTGCCCGTTTATGAAACAAGAATTCTACGTATAAAACTTCCATATAATAATATCAAGTAGTACCATTTCAGAGCACCCCGGTTTCTTACGAAAAAGGCGTCCCTCATATTCAGACGCCCTTGTGCAGGCCACAATCCGTCTAATATCACGGCACGGGTCTCCTAATTAACTACTAATTATGTACATATAAAGTAAAATACAATTAGTGGAGTGTTGTTCCTAATTAAAATGGAAAAGAGGCTATTTATTTTATTTCGGAAAATAGAGGTTATTCGTAATAGTGGTTACTTAATATTTTTTTTTAGCATTAGAAGTTTAGAAGTATCCAAACGTTATTGTACTCATAAGTTAGAGTAAGACGATGAAGCTTTACCGGGTTTTGATACGATTGTTTGTATATCTTATATTTCAAATAATTTTTGAAGGAATACGATGCTAGGTTGATTCACTCTGTTTAACAGCAAATTTTTCAATCTAACAATAGGACGTTGACCTGTCAAATGGAGTCAAAAAGTAATGTTTTCGACAGAGCATTGCGCTGGATTAACTTAGTTTATTAAATTTAAAATTGCTTTATCTTACTGAAATCCATTAATACGATTGGCGTAACAGCTGTTTCAACATCTGGTTGGATTTTATTCTGTGTATTACAAAGCGAAATGTTTCTGCCGTTGTTATTGTCTCTTCCGTGACGCGAAAAAGTATAGAACGATTTTATTTTTTTAATTGTTTTAGCTTGAAAATAACGCACTCTATTGCTTTTTTTGTTTTTACTATTTTAATATAGAGACCGGAAAAGAATCTGCGAGCTTCTCTTACATACATTGTAGTGTTGCCTAGATAATAATATAATAATCGCAAGTGATTAGAGAATATTCAAGTTAGAATTAAATAAACAATAAAAAGATTCTGCACTTGTCTTGTTAATCAGTCCAACACCACAATTAAATTTTTGGGATTTCAGTCATTTTTCGTATAGAAAAAAAAGGATTGTAACAGCTGTATCCACACCGAAGACATTGACATAAACATCCTTTAGTAATATAACATTTTTTTTAAGTAATAATTGTAGCCTATTATATTTCAAAGAATATTCTTGTTGAATTTCTGATGTTTTAAGTACACCTTCGCAGAACCAACACTGCCAAACTTTCGCGACATTGCCTATAAAACAAATATTCTTATTTTCAGAAGATATATAACCAATGACGCAAACAACTACTTAACTATTCAATTAAATCTATCATACAAACGTTTACGTGCTGAAAACAAACAAGTTTTATACATTGAAATCCTCTTTAAGTTGCTTGGATTCCTATATTTCAGAATGAATGTTGTGACCACTCCAGGATCGTTTTGTTCCTTTGTGATAATACATAATGATCTTTAATATATTGTTACAGCCTGTACATTGCTCGCCATCTTAATAATAGGAGATTGTGGAATAAGTTGTTGTGATGTGTACATAATATGCAACATACGTTTGTACTTCATCTAGATGAGCTGTAGTAATTTAATAGGTACCCATAACTAAGGAGATAGATATGGAAAATAAGTTAATAGATTATGCTAGTAAAAATATGTTAAATAATTATGTAAAACTTAATAATTTGGCCCGTATCGGAACAAACTGTTGAACACATTGTTGGACAAGTTGTTACTGACTGAAAATATGTCCAACAGCAGAAATAGTTAAAATGTTATTACATTTTATTATCATCTATCTGGCAAGTTATACAAACACAGACATTATTTCTTCCAGAAAATTAAATTATCTCTTATTGTTTGGCTTTCCCTTGAAAACTTCGGACCCCCTGATGTATCTCTCCATTTCTGATGATGCACTGAATCCGAACTCGAAAGGATTGCACACGATATTAAAGTCTACTTTGCTTGTTAAAAGCAGCTTTGTTTTTGTGTCTGTACTTCTTAGCTAGAGATTTCAGCTTAATCAATTGATGGAAGATTGATTGTAAAAATAAAAAAAATTGTAAATCAAATAAAAGATGGCCACAACAACATGCTCAACGTTGCTTCCCCTACACACGAAACTAGAAAGTTCCTTAATAGAAAGCCTAAGCTCTAAAACCAATAAAGTCCATATCGTTGAAAATTACGTGATTTACAATGTGTAGCCATTTTATCTCTTCTTACTATCATTTTCCGCATGATCTCCGATTTCCGTTTTAATAAAATTGTTGAAGCATAGAATCAAATAATATTTATTTTACGTTTACTTAAAAATATCATGATACACATCCGCAATAAGCTTGATTAGATCTTTCCTGTTTTTGTTAGTTATATTATGTCATCTGGAATAAAGTCGTTGAAGTTACATTTTTTTTAAATTACTAACCATCTAATAAAGTGATTTTTCAAAATCTTTTTTGTTCAGAAATTACTTCAGTTTTAAGTAATTCATTAATTATTTTTGTGTTTCACTATACAAGCTATTTTTATTTTCTTGTACAGCGTGTCCACCTAGTGCGTGGAAGCATGAAGTTTTCAATTAAAAATATTAGAAGACAAATGCTATACAGCAATTCAGTTTGCATATCACGCCATACAAGTTTGGTTTTATAAATAAAACAACCTAAATATTTTTGAGATTTCAGATCCCTCTCTCCAATTCATGTCAACTTTTATCAATATTCCCTATACCAATCCATCTTAGTTTTTGAGATAATGGACATATTTTCAGATTTTTGCGAAATGCCGTTGTTTCTTGAACGGTTGATCTTATACGCTAGCGTGGTGATTCAGATTGAGTATTTCTTGGAATTTCACTCAGTATGTCGAAAAGTTTTTTATATCTGCTAAAATCTATTAAATGGAATTGGAACATCCTGTATGTTCTTTCATAATCTAAGAGAAAAACTGTTATAGATTTTTTTATAAATGTTTCCATATACCTAAATCGTGTCATTCTTTATTAAATTAGATACGATAGGGTTCTGCAACGAGATGCTATAAACTTTTATTTTTCTCAAAATAATAATTGAAAATAAACTGTAAAATTTCATTTCTGTTAGATTCGATGTGAACACCATTTTTCTTCATACAAACTGGAAATTTAAAAACCTTGTATTTTATTGAATATTTACTAACATCTTGGAATTATTTTGTGTAACGTTTACGTTATGCATTGCTTTAAAAAATTAATCTACGGAGTTTTTTCATAAACTTTTCTATCTAGCTAAACTTTTTAAACAACTCTTACAATATTCTGATTATATTTTTTATTGCTGATGCTTTAAATAAATCTAATCCTTTCAATCCTTCCTTCAATGTATGGTTACTTCGAGTAGATGGTGAAATTGTTCCAAAAAAGATAACGTTTACTTTAATATATATTTTGGGGGAAATAAAACTTGGCATATTCTAGATTCTAGAAGAGCTTCTTGATTAGTAAAAATATACAAGGCGTTCCATTTAAAGAAAATGAATCAAACATGGCAACGATATCGATGACCTTCTGTAGAATTTGGTTGATAAAAAAAATTTTCCATGTATTGCCGAATACTCCCAAAAATACTCAATCGAATAAAATAAGAATCATCGTTCAATCGTAATAGCGGTCCCTAAAGAAACAATGGTATTTCGCAAAAATCTCAAATTACGTCAATTATCTCAAAAGCTAAGATAGATGTGTGCGGGTAGTATTGAAGAAAGTTAACATGAATTGAAGAAATGCATCCAATAAACCACCAGACTAGTATCGCGCGCTGCGGAAAATTGACCATCCTGCACTCTTGAATATAATTTTGTGACAAATAGGATTTGTTCCCGAATATTTTTTATTTGAAAACTTTTTCTCTAAATTATTCAGGAAATAAATTATCTTCCGGCCACACACTAGGCGGACTAGCTCTATAGAATGTAACCATAATACAGCGTAAATTACATACAACAATCGAAAATATTAAAACTTATTAATTTATACATACATAAACATACATAAAATTAAGAATAAATTATGATTAATTTTGTATATGTAGTAAATTTTTCATAAGTGCGACATAAAACTTAATTATTTAGTAGGACTCTTATATGAGTTTGGGAAATACATTTATACATACAAGTTTACGCATTCAAGTTGGTATTATATTTTGATAAAATACAAAGTATTTCAAAAACCGTTAGGTTTAGATGAGGTAAACTTTAACGAAACACGCTTTTCATACGATCCTAGAAATCGAAAATGAAATAATATGCTGGGTAATCCATTTTAAGAGTGCAACTTTGATATATCTTGATATTTTTAGGACATCTACACTATGAAAATGTACCCTTTAATAGGTTCCTATCTACTCCAAAAATAAAACTTTAACAAAATCAGATAATTCAGTCACAATACCTCGCGTCGAATAACGTGAATAATAAATTAAGAATTTTGAAAAAACGCTCAATGACTATCCAAGATAATGGAGGAAATAATTATTAAATTCATCTTAGCAATATTGACCAGAAACTTATTTCTTGAAATAATTTGAAAGATACTTGTAGTTACATACAAGTAATCTAACAGATAGATAGCCTAGTTTTGAACGTAAGATAAAAATTAAAAAAAATTACTTCCATTTAAAATTCCCGACTTTGACACATGTTCTGAATTTTTTGTTATAATTGAGTTACCCATATCCTACGGGCGCACCCTGTACAGCAAAAAGCATGTAATTTGACTCATATGTGTGTGTGCCGGTATACGTTAATATTTACTCCATATTATTATAAAATTCTGGTTAGCATAGTGACATATCTCAAACACTATCAAAAACTGTGGGAGTGTTTGTTTGGAAATGATGCCTTTCACCAGAGCTGTACACGTCAATTCGCCTCTTAAATTTTGTATAAACCGCTTAAAATTTTATGGATAATTCAAAAACGTAGTAATAACGAATTGCGAAAAGTAGGCGCTAAATGCGGTTACATAATATAACTTTTACCAATAATATATTAGGGGAAATGGGCAAACTGGACTATCGAAGAGTTGCACGGTGCGTAATTATTTATTACCACAAACAAGAGCGATAATTATAATTTATTTACGCAAATGTGGTATATTCATTTTTCCTTTCTAGATAATTTTACTAATTCACCATGGACCAAACAATTTTCCATATGCGTACAATAAACGTACTTCCTTTGATGATAAGTCGCAGAAATTCACATTTTGCGTTGATACTGTAATCTCTGACTGCCCTGCAAAAATGAATAATATACGACATGATTGAGATTTATTATTATATATATATTGAGATGTTTCAAATTGCAAGAAAAGTATCAATTAAGAAAAAAAATGTGCCCGTTTTTGATAAATTTTCTGGTCCCTCGGTATTTTCTCTAATATCGTTTTCCCTTTCCAATATATTTCTCTTCATTCTTGTTTTTCTTGATTTTCAAACGTTTTCAAATTGTTTTAATATTCAAATTTCTTTTAATAATTGACCGATTGATGATTGTGTGTAATAATAGTAAACACAGTTTGTGCTTGTTTGACAGTTTGCTTAATACTTGTTACAAAGCTTATCCAATATTTTCATTACTTTGTTTCTCCTTTAGAAATGAAAGAAAAAATTGAGAACCATCGCATTGCACTTCATTTACTCCTTTCACGAAAACTGGTTTTTACAATTTTACTTAACTTAACTAACAAACGACTCTGCTTTAGTTATTGTGAAATTTTACATATATTTCAAAGTGTAAACGGTTTTTGCAACGTTATTTTTAGTATTAGGCTGTATTTCATTTTCTTTTTTCGTATTTTTATAACTTAAACTCAACAAAAACAATTAAATAACTGAATATGGAGTGTTACAACTTATCTATTGATTTAATGGAAAAATGTTTCCAATGAATGTCCAACTGATCTGTGACCGAAAGTTACTCTGAAGTGCACAGGGTACTCTCTGGTACGGTGTTTAGGTTTATTTCAAATGGAATATCCTGTATATTATTACATTTTTAGATTCCATCAGAAAAAGTAATGCTACACAATATACTTAAAATGAATAGTTTTTGAGATATCCATTTTTCATGGAAAAAAATTGCATTTTCAGTATTTGATTGTCTTACAAGGTTGTTTATTGTCTTTATGATAGTAGTTCAAATTCATTAATGAATATAAAATATTTTTATTTTATCATGCGTGATGTTCGGGAAGGTAAACTTGCATTTTTAAAATCTCTGACTCCTACAGCATATTTCCTGGATACCTAAGCATAATACTTTTTGGATTATAGTGTGTTTAGTGTAGAGCATAGGTAATTTTCAAATAAATTTAGTACGCTATGATGATTAATAAAAATGTGAAAATCTAATTTAACTTTAAATTCTCACTGCTGAACACGGTACAAATAATTATTTTTCTGTGTGAACCATCGCCAGATTGATTTATTTTATTCATATTTTTATTGTTATTATTTATTTGTTTTTTGTTATTTGTTTTCAAGTCAAATGGTTTTTAATGATAATTAAGATTGGGGAAACCTAGAGAAATTGTTTAGTGGTAAGTCGCTTATATAAAGCAAATTACTCTAATTGAAAAAACAAGGTTTACTGTTGATGGAAATACAAAATATAAATTCCATTTACTTCCAAAAACAATGTTGCCAAAGAAAATAAAGGAAGCAGTTTTAAACATCTCGAGATTAGTAAAACTTCAATATTTTATTTTATTTTCTAGAACAGATATTCTTTTCTGCGTGTGAAATAACAATCTCTAACTCGTCCTTCTACATTTATTTGCAAATTAACTGAGAAACGCATGAATAATAATGGATATTACACTACACAATTAATTAAGACAATAATACATTCTGTTTGTAGCTCAATAAGTCCAATATAATTGTTAGTTGCAGTTTATGTTGAAAATTATATATGGTCTATACTAAATAACTGTAGAAGGAGAGCTGTAGTAAACAAAGATATTTTAAATATCGAATGAAGTAAAAATATACAAGATATTCCATTAAAAAAAAATGCTCCGGTTAATATTACCTTACTGAACACCCTGTATGATAAAATAAAAGTATAATTTATCTATTACTACATAGTGAACATTACCAGCAAGTAGAATAATTTTCTGGTGCATTAATATGTAGTAATTGTAAGATATTTGAAAGTTTGTAAAGCATCGTGATTGTCAAATTTTCGAAAAAATATAATCCATAATAATTGTGAAGAGAATTTTAGCGACAGGGTATATTACATAAACTAATTTTAAAATTTAACACAATTCAAATGTTACATAAAAATAGTACTGTTCTATTTAAAATGGACCAAACTGATGGTTACTCCCTGCATAAGGGAGAGATACCAGAAGTTGAAAATATTTTGATTAAGCTAGCTTTAGAGGATAGCTGTTTCACTAACTTCTCCGTATACCATATATACTTTTATCCAAAGCTGATCTTGACATATATTATATACATATATATATATATATAAAATGATGATGGTAGATGTTGGAGTTGTACCAAAAAGGGATGAAAAGGGAAGTTTGGATAAAGCGAAATCTTTATAGAAACATTTCTAGAACATTTTTTCTATCGGATTCTTGAAAAGTACATTCCATTGGGAAAAAAATCAACACAAAAAAACGTAAATCAAACTTGAAACGATTTCGATAGAACAACGCAGAATGTAGTTGTTACATTTGTTTGTACAATACACAGGCTGAATTGCTTGGTCAAACTTTACCAAAGTGATGTATGGAAAAGATGGTGAAAAGTGATGTAGAGAAAACTGTAAAGATAGTTCCTATAAACATGTGTTTAAAAATGCTTTCTTAAAAAGTTACACACGAATTTTAAAATTGCGAATAATCAGTAACAATTGTTATGTATTCGATGTTATTTATATAATTTAAAAAATAATTTTGTTTGTGAGAATGTGAAACTTTGTTTATGTCTGCCACTTAACTGCTAAGAAACAAGAAGGTACTATCTAATTGAAATTGTAACCTTAATTAATTTTGTTTGCGAAACTTCCGTGTATAATAGCTTAGTTCAGTATGAAACTGAATAGACTGTATACTTAAGCATAGTTTCATGTTGTGTATAACTTGTCTAGGAATATTTTTTATTTGAAAACTCCAAATTTGCCAGAAAAGAAATTATTTTCCGTCCAGGCAATTGGCTAATTGAACATATTGTATATAACGAAACATGAAAATGAATTTGTTCGGGTATGTCAAAGCGGTAATGCCCAAATAAAATAACATATACGGTTAAAACATATTCTTCGTTTAATATAATGTACACCTATTTCACATCTTACTTCTTTTGCAGAAAGCCGTTTTCGCTAAATTCCCAGAGCTAAGAAACTTTGCTTTGGCAAATGTTGCAAGTGTCCATAGTAAAGAACAACTGTTGAAACATTTTTCTCCTCTAAGGTATTTTGTTGATATATTCAAAATATAAACATCAAAATTATAATATTCTACTTTCAGTCAAGAAAATTTAAGAGCTATAACTACATATCTCCACCTTGTTCCTTCAACTGAAATTGAAAAAGATTACCAGTGGTGCAGATATGATACAGAATTTCTTCGTGAATTATTGGTAAGTATGCGCATTTTATTAGGGTTGTAGGGTTACTACCTTACTAATGGTAGTCATATCCAAACCCAAACATGTCACTACTTCATGGTCATTTCCCAAAAACCTGCTGAAGAAAAGTGTATTTGATATAGGTTATTTTCATTTTGTTGTTATCGTATAACATAGCTAGTCTTACTTAAGGTTCTGTCAATACGTATGGTGCCATAAGAACAGTAGACCATACGGTACCCTGCACGCAAACTTAAGAAACGGTAAATTTTTGACTTCCTCACATCAACAGAAGGTTGCGTTTTGCATCCATAAATCTCCTGACCAAAATTATGGTTCAGCGATTAATCAAAACTGCACTCTGCCGTCAGTGGTCAACATGGTTCATTATAGACACGAAGGAAGAAATATCCAAGTGGTATCGATGCTCTTTTTTCATTCTAATAGGGCTTCTTAAGAAAACTTTGAGCTTGAAATTGTAGATTTCTTTCAGTTCGTAGACTTTTAAAATCAGTTTCAATCGCCCCAAATTCTTCATTAAGGTGCCGCAGATATTGCCCTGTTGCAGCAGCAATAGTTACAACATTGAAAATCTAAATCAACTAATGCATAATCTTCATCGGTATCCACTACAATTTCATGCTGTTCTATGGAAAGCATGTTACAAAGTCAACTAAGAACAGGATACGGTTTTACAACTTTATCGCGGCCAGCAAATCGGTAAATTTATTTTTGAACAACACTATACGTTCAGCTTTTGAATGAAAATTCAGTACAGATCAGTAAGTCAAGAAACTTTAGCATAATAATCAAATAATAATACTTAGGTAAGTACTGCGACTTGTTCGCGTTCTTTGTCGCAATACTTCCATTATTACTTATCATTGAGATAAATAGACTGCTATGTGCTGAACACATCAGAAAATGCCTAGAAACAATAACCAAAAAATAATGCTAAGATAGCTTAGCTTCCTCAAGGTATTAATGGAATAATTCACGGCAAACGCAATAAAAGGAGAGAGAGAAAAATACACTAACACACGGACATGTTTCTGCCTACCCGGCGTCATCAGCGTGGTTTCGAGAGTACTTTTCATATCTCTACCTTCTATCGCGGTTGCCTCGCAGTTAATACCACAACTTTCAAAACGACAAACTCGACATTTCTTGGCGCCCTCTAGTGCCAAAGAAACGCATGCCTGCCGTTCAGGAAGCAGCGACATAAACCGGGTACTGTTCCCCAAACCATCCCTCGGGCAGTTCACATGACATGAGGGATGGTTTGGGGGTTATTGTTAATTCTTCCGTAAACTTTACACTTCTTTCAGCCTCATCGATAGCGGTCTTAATTGATGAAAGTGTTTAATAGTTTTTATAAATAGTCTTCATGTTCTTTCCAAGAAATTGCTAGAATGTTACATCCCGTAAAAAGATTTTTTGATAGACATCTAACAACGCCTTCTGTAAAATCGCTTTCACAAAGTTGTCGAGTTCTTTAAATTATAATATTTTCCTTTTGTATATTTCATCAATAACTTCCTCTTGATTTTCTTTTGCGATATAACATTGGCTAATTCCTTCTTCTTATGATTATTGACTCTTTCGTTAAAGAAGGGCATTGCTACACATTCTGCATTAACATATCTTCTCAGCTAATTTCTTAGTCGTTTTTATAAAGTTTTAGAGTTTTAGATAAACTTTTATTTCGGTTTGTTTTTTTCCTACTTATACTGATCTGCTCTTTAAACAAAAATATCTGTGAACAGTAGAGCACTAGCATCCACGTAGCGCTAGATATTGGGGAAATACATACAAAAATAGAGGATACTCATTTTGAAAATTAAATACAAAAAGTTTCACCTATAAATAAGACTACCCTAATACACTTTACCTAAAATTAGTTACTCACTGTTATTATTACCTTTGTTACAGCAGTATATAAAGAATTAAATCTGTGTTAAATTCGATTTGCAGATTAAAATGGACGCACTAAAGGTATCGGCGTACTCAGCATCACAATATATTTAATAAATTCGGAAATTTGTCGATTTGCATTGTCAACCGTACGTTTTATTCTAACATAGCGTTCTATCCCTACTTTAAAATATATTCACAGGTACCTAATTTTTAACGCCTACCCTAAATTAAAACGTGCGAAATAATAGGAAGTAAAGGAAAAGTGCTGGCCTGTATCACAAAAAGGAGTGACTTACCTTTGTTTCAACAAATGTTCCCTCTTTCTCATACAAATGATTTCATAAGCGTCCAATTCTCGCGGTGAAGTCACGTTTTTAGTTAGTCTAAGGTTTTCTGCTAAACTCTAGGAAAATATGTATCCTTTTTCAATTGTTTTAAGTTTGCTTATGAAAATATAGCTGCGAAAGAAGACAGCAGATTACCTGCCATCGTCATACCTTCTAGTTCATAAAACTTTCCGTCTATTTAAAACTAATTTTGGTAGGTAGAGAGGTTAATCTATTATATTTGACATCATTAACATTATTCTGTTTTAAGTACTCGATCAAATATCCTATGGTTTCTGGGATGGTTACGCTAGGAAAGAGTGAACGAACATCGAACAATGTCGAAATTTTCTAATGCAAAATCTAGTAAATTTTCTACGTTTAGACTATTTGCTTTGATAAGTAAATTCTATTTAATATCTAATTGGACACATTGAAAATAATTGAATTCATATAGAAACGGAAATTAGTTGTTCATTTGTTTTTAATTAAACAATTTGCATAGTGCGAAGTTTGTTGTACCTTCCATGCTTGCTTCCTAATTTAAGTTGCAGACATTTTTCAAGAAGCGGCAGATCGCCATCATCATAAATAACCGTATTTCTACAAATATTCCGTTCACGTGTTTGAAACTGCTTAGAAGTTAGTCTAAGTAATTTTCATGAAAATTATTAATGGTTTGTTTCTTATCTTAATATCACTAATAATAATGAAATATCTTTGACCAAAGGTTTCACGTCATGAAAAACGATCTTCACAGCTTGAAGCTTTAAACGAAATGCCGCTGTACCCAACTGAAGATATAATATGGAACGAAAATGTAGTCCCTACCGCTTATTTTTCCGGAGAAGGGTGTTTAGCACTTCCGAAATTAAATTTGCAATTTTTGACACTGCATGATTACTTACTAAGAAATTTTAACTTATTTAGACTGGAGTCAACATGTACGTAATTATGCATCTAATTATAGTAACTTATTTCATTCTCTACTGATTAAAATTGTAGATGAAATCCGACAAGATATAGAGGATGCTGTCAGCCGGTTATGTCCGTGGTAAGTGTTTATGATTTCTCATATATTTACGCTTATGACATCATTGTCGGTAACTTTGTAGAGGATTGGATGTAATTCGAATACATTAAGAATATTAATATAGCGGAGATACGTTTTACAACGCGCATTTTAACAACAATGAAGAATTTGAAAAGGCGCTAATAGAATTCTTGACAAATTTCCAACTGTAATTGAAATTCTATGTATCGATGTAGTATCATATTCGCATGTTAACTACCTCGGCAAAAGATATCTGTGAATTGTTAAATTACTTACATTGATTTAGCTTTATTGGTGCGTTTTTAAATTGTACGAAAAATTATTCCCGTACTCGACTAGGGAAAAACGGGTTTTTACGTATTTTAAAGTTGTTATAGATTCAGTTACAATTTTCTGCACCTGGTCAAGGATAGTAAACGTTACAAGGATAGCTCAATGCGGCCTATTTGTTTATTCAAGCTCGTAACGTCTCCTGCGTTCACTTACTTTTTCTCCCATTCATTATAAATGTTAAAATGCATCTTTTTTTCAGAACTTTGAAATGAAATTGAAAAACGCTTAGATAATAAAAAGAAGAACAATTTGCAGTAAACAACATTGGTAACAAAAGTACGATTTTAATTCACAAGATAAGAAATCTTAAGCTTAAAATTGATTTTTTTTTAACTTCTACGTAGACTTGCTAGGTCACTTAAGTGGATAGTCCAAAATTAATACAACAATAAGGGGGACATTTTGCGCAGGATTAATTAATACGACCGTTCACAATGCGAAGTAGTGTAGTGTGAATACATACCGTATACACGTCAAACTGTGGCACCACCACAGCGATGCATCAATACTTTCTACTTTCGTATTTGAATTTCTATGTGTAATTCCGTGGATTACAAAAAAACATTATTTATATCAATAGATATATTTAGGTTACATTATGACGGAGCAAGTCATTGGTAACATTTGTCAGATTAGTGCGGAATATTGCAGTAATTCTTACACTAATTTCGCACTACTCCATGTGAACGCAGACCTACTGCGAAAAACATTGTATAATGTGTCATTCCTTTTTTGCGCATATCTTGTGTTACAGATGGCAGCTATAAGTGTCGTTGCGGTATATTTTAGCTGCTATTCGATAGATAACATACAATTCATTCAAGGTTTTGGGTCCCGTGTTACTCCTGCCCTCACCCTCCCCTAACTTATTGAACACAACTTATTATACTAGAACTATGCATGTCTGGAATTGAGAAATCAAGTCATTACCAGAAAGTAATAACAGAGATGCTGAAAACGTATTTTTAACGATCGTGAACAAGGTCAACATGTGCTAATCGGTAACTAGTATATACGAGCTATCACATTTTTGCAATTCTTATTCTTCGTCTTCGCAGGGTGCCTTTAGTATTGTGTCTCTCGGATGAAGAAGCTTCTCTTGTTGCAATTCAATACCTATCACACTTTAAAGTTTGTGAAAGTTTTTATATTGACCAAGAGCAGTTGGGTAAACATATACATATTATAACGTTGTCGTAACTATATGTCTTGGAAAATGATTGTAAATCACAACGATGCACAAATAATTGTGTAGTACTTACAATTAGTAAGATTTATTAATCACTACAATTTTGTCATTCCTGAAATCGGTATTTAAATAAGTTATCAATAAAATCGTGACATGTAGTACCTCATTTTTAAATGTGAATATAGCTTCATGTAGAATTTTAGTAAAAATTATATTTATGTTCTGTTAACACCGTGAACTATGATCTAATTTTATATGAAATTTGGTATCTTCAGAATTGAATATCTAATTTATCGTTCCGATTATTCGTCCTTCTTGTGGAATTGGCAAACATTGTTATAATCCGTCGCTGCAGCCAATATAAACATATTCGAATTATAGAGAATGATCTCATATTGTTTAAGATGTTTATAAAGGAACATCCTCGAACAAAAATTTCAAGGCATTTCTAGAGTATTTGCATATTGTACTTTTGCTTATATTTAGAATTTTAATGCCATATTTTTGCGGCACCATGTACGATAACACATTTTTACACATAAATAACCGTAGTTATTGCAATTATGTTAGAACAGCGACTAAAATATATTTTTATAGTTTATAAACGAGTAAACGATGAATACAACATTGAATGTTTTGCTAATTTAATATTGCTTTTGTTCCATAGCATTTTTAAATATAACTTACGGCCGGTTTCATAATGAATTTAGTCACTGTAAATCTAAAATACACTTTAATCTAAGTTAATTAGATGGTTAAAGTTGACTTTAAAATTTGAATTTATAATGAAACTGGGCGTTAGACATTTGTTTCCCCGTAACAAAATGTTTTGTAAATACTTATAATACCAAAACTTGGATGATTCCGGATGTACTACAAACGAAAAAGAATTTTCAACTTTTTATAGATATTAGCAGTAAGATTCTTGGCATGAGAGATGCTTATCTTGAATTTGAAGAAATTTATTCAAAAACCTTAGCTGAAACTCAACATGATTTCAACGTTTTCATACTACTTCCAACAACTGCTTAAGAGCTGCTTGGAAAAATGTTCAAGGTAAACGCGTCAATGTATATGACAAAGGTAATTTACTACATATCTTTACGAACACAATTAGGATATGTACTCGTTGTTTAACAAATCTTGCTGAAAATTTTGCTAAACATGCTTCCTCAGGTAATTGAATAAGACCTCCAAGCAGCTATTGATAGGTTGCAGGCATTCAACGTGGTTAGCGATGATTCGAGTAATTCTTGTGTTGCTAAACAGTGTACGAAAAGTATATTCCCATTTAGTTCGTTTATCGTTGCAGCATTAAAAACAGGTTTCATAAAACCGATGTTTAAAAAAGGCGATAGCAGTAATCTAGAAAATTATTGTCAGATATCTGTACTACTTTTTCTCAAATATATGAATCACTTATGAATAACAATGTATTCATTACTTTAAGAAATTCTATCTTTTTTTCATTATACCAGCATGGCTCTCGTAGTACCAACACACCCCTGTTTAATTTGCTAAGTGTCATTGAGGCCGTGGTTCCAAAGCTTTTGATATTATGAACCATGACATACTGTTTCATAAATTTTATGCATACAGAATTATGGGATTAGCTTTGGAATGGTTAAAATCGTATCTGGTTAAACATAACCACAAGATTCTGTACTTGGACTTACCCTCTTCCTGCTCTTTATTCATGACCTATCTGTATCTAGTAAAGATTTTAATGCTCTGTATTTTACGCAGACGACATAAATATTATTATTAACGCAACCTGTCCCCATGTTTGTGTCTTAAAGTCGATACTATCTATAACGAAATCAATACCTGGATGTCTTGCAATCGTTTAATAGTAAATTTAAACAAAATTAATTTTATTGAATCATACATCAAATTCCGTCTTCAAGTGTTTATCACTACACAGAGTTTATAACTTATGATCGCTCAGCAAAAATCTTTTTCTTTGACGAATTAAAATAGATTTATGTCGTTGGACTAGTAAGAAGCTAACGCAAAGCCTACTATGCAATGTATAACTTAAAAAATCTTATTTTAAAGAAATTTTGTTATTTGGTTTTCTACTCAAGAATGAGTAATTCCACTTTTAACGGCATCTTGCAAAAAAGAATAATAATGTGTGAGCTGAATTATCGTAAATCCTATAGAGATACCCTTATATCCGGGAAATTCTTAATATTTTATATGACCTATTTTCAAAAACAATTGTTGTTTATGGATTGCAAACTCTTTGACAAATTGCATATAATAATTAAGAGTATTACCAACTACTATAAATTCAAGCCTAATGTCACAGAATATTTGTTAGGTATTAACTGCTATTAAATGTATCAACATTTTGTATCTTCGTGTGTAAATAAATAAATATTGATATTAGTGTAAATAAGGAATATGATCATTAAAGTTCGCCATATCCGTGCGCTTCACAGGCGTCGATATGG
>LR737384.1:18690797-18714613 GCA_902655005.2 Marronus borbonicus
AATGAATTATTTATTATATTATGGAGTTCGTAGTAAAGCTTTACATATGTTTAAATCATACTTGAAAGGTCGAAAACCAAAAATTGATTATAAACTGACTTGCAATGCTTACATTGAATCAATCATGCCTAACAATAAGTTAAATAAAGCAGTATTTATTTGATAACGAATGAAATCATTGTGTGATGATGGAAGCTTAGAGATGATTATATATTTCGCACACTTTCATTCGATGTGAAGCATTATATTGAAGCATATTGAAGTCATCAATAATCTTACATTCCGCGACCCATACAGGGAATCATTCGGTGCGGTTACATATACCAACTATTTTCAATTTATTTGCGGATTACTTGCATCTTGTTACAAACACGAGAATAAGGAGAAGTACATTGTCAACACTGATATTCATCATTACGAAACGTGTAATCCTCATTCTATAAGGCACGCGAAGCAATAAAATATACAATTCATACGTAGGTACATATAGATGTTACCATTTATAATCCAAGTACTACTAAAAATTACAATATCAAGAAATATAAATCGTACATGGAAAAATATTTGCGTAATTCATTGTGCAACATTGATTGTTAGTTTGATTTCTGTTGGAATAAAAGTACAGCTATTCAATCGACATTCAAGCTGGTCTAACGTTCTTATTGTTTAGCCCAGGCATTAAAAGTACTGAGGAATGTTTGCATTGTATGTATTTTTGTTGTATTTAGATCTTCCTGACAGCGATGCCAAAATTGTTCTTTAGCTTTTCCTGGTTTTTATGTGACATTTTAGTACGGAATGCCTTATCGCTAATTCTGCCAAAATTCTGAGACGACTTTTGCTAATAGATAACATTATTTTTGTTATAATTGGCGAAGGTTATACAAATGCCTTCATCTGACTTTGTCTTACTGCTAGCCTATTGTTTTCGTTCCTCCGTCCTCGTCCTCGTCCGAGCGAGTGAAAATCATGCTTGCTGTTTTCGATATTCTACTAGGTACGCTTGGTTCTGCATCACGTTCACATTTGTATCTTGAAAATGCGGGAGAGATGTGCTAGAATACACACAATAAGCGCTTCCACCAAGACGTACTGGACTTGAACCAGTATAACCAATCAAGGTGCCTCGCTTATAAAGCTGAAGATATTGACTACAGGCAAAACGAAGGAATCTCCAATCATCCAATAATTTTTAATGCTATTCGTTTTATAAGGCGATTGTATATTTCGACAGCAATCTCAGGCTAACCAAAGGATGTGACTAATAACAAAATAAATGTTTGTAGTATAATTAATTTTATAGGTTTACAAAAGTTGATAATTTGTATTGTATATTAATGTAAATTTTCCAAAATAGGAAATCTGAAGATAGCACTGTCTATTGGGGTGGATGGGCGAGAATGGCTCAGCCAATACTCAATTTTGCAGTGGTTGAAGTAGCTAAGCCAAATATTGGTAAGTGTTTCTAAATGTACTGATGTGTATGTGCATGTGATGTTGCACATTTGGGAATGTTCTCTAGGTGAAAAACGGCCTTCCAGAGTGCGTGCTGATGTTTCTGTTAATTTGGCAGTTCGACCAGAAATTAAAGGAGAATGGGAAAATCTCAGGAAACATGATGTCTGCTTTTTAATAACAGTTGTACCGCCAAATCCTATAGGTAAGTTATTCTGTAGTCCAGGATCAAATTTCTATATAGCACAAATAAGCGAAATAAATTACCAGATAAGAATAATTCTGAAAGTTACTGGGCCACTATTGCTAACTTACGCTGCTTATTATTGTAGCTGCGATGTTGGTTAAATTACCAAAGATGTAGTGACTCTTCTGCTGATCAAAAGGCAATAGCACATCACATTTCTACCCTAACTTATTCAAGTTAGCACATGTTTATTTGTTTCGAAATGAACAGCCTGTATATTTTTCAATTATTCGATAGGCAGTAAAAAAACAAAAGATGCAAAATATGCCTCAAGTATGTCATGCTTCTCTGTATAAGTAACGGTAACAATAATAACAAATGTAAAACGAATAATTAACATAAAAGTTAAAAATGTTTTTCGTAGTTTCATTTCCTATCGAATAATTGAAAATATACAGGCTGGTTAATTAAAAAAAAATGAACAATATAAGTACGAAATCACTAAAATGCAACATGCAATTGTTTTTTTCGTGTCACCATTATTATTCACTGAAAAATCTTTGATAATAATAAATAAAAATAAGATCGCAGAGCTACAATAATAACAAAGTTAACAATAGTGGTCCAATAACTTTAGAGAACCTGTATATGTATTTTTAAAATTATTACTAACTCTTTACTTCTTGTTGTCAGGGACTAAATACAATTACAAAGAAGCGTTCATACCGCAAGTAGGTTTGAAATGCGTCAGAGGATGTGAAGTTGAAGGCATGTTAGATAGTAACGGAAGGGTAATAGAAGATGGGCCCGAACCAAGACCCTCATTACCAGGAGATCAAAGAACTTACCGTGTTTGGCTTGACTCCAACCAATATTTCATTGACATGAACAATACTGATGATGGAAAAGATGACGTGTATGGGGGTACGTTCGATTTAATAAGTAGTAGTTAATGCTTTAATTTGATCTCCGAAGAACTCTACCGCAGACAAAGATAATCTGTTTATTTATTATACATTAAAAGAAGTGATATAATAGGTCAAAAGGATGTCATACTTATTTAAAAAGAAATTATTTATTAGGTCGCCGAATGGAAATATTTTGGGTTAACAATTGTGTCATGCAATTATGTTGGTGTTTTCTTTAGGCGATTTTGCAATATTTTTTCATATTGATGGATATATATAAAATATGAATATATATTAATATAACATAAAAATATATTTATAGCTGTTATATATTGCAGCATACATTCTTCAAAGAAATTTTAAAAAAAATGAAATGTAATTGTAACAATAGTGAAGGTCCACTGAAGATGTGCTTTTAGAAATATGGAAAACGTCAAACTGACTAAATAAAAACAAGACATTTAATGTTTAAGATTTGTAGTAAATATAGGTTATTTAATTATTTTCTATGTAATCCCTCATGTGTTTTACCTCTTGAGTATTGAACGAATGCAGTAACAGAAAGTTTTATTTTTTTACCCGCACTTTTAGACTTTTAGACAGAAAATGTCTGCTAATCGATAAAAACTAATAAATTTTACATTATTACAGCCTTTTTTCCTCATTTTGAGTTCTAAAAAATATATTTTGGGACGTATTTATTATTGTTCTTAAATGTTCTTACTTAAAAGATAACGTATTCATACATGTTTATTAAGAAATTCTTACGTGCGAGGACCCAAAAAGATGTTTAAACAGATGTTTATTTCGATTTTATAACCAAATATTTTGTCTTAAAAATATGGCGAATTAAAAAAAATCATTAACCATTCCAACATATTCATAATTGTTAAGGCTCGTATATAATGTACAAAATGTATCCATTTCCTTTCAATTTTTTTGCAGGTTTCAATATTTTACTGCGTCGCAAACCAAAAGAAAACAATTTCAAAGCTGTACTAGAAACCATCAGAGAATTAATGAACACGGAATGTGTTGTACCTGAGTGGCTTCACGATATAATATTGGGATATGGAGATCCAAGTGCCGCGAATTATACAAAAATGCAAAATCAAATATCTGTTATGGACTTCAATGATACTTTCATCGACATGGATCACTTAAGATCATGTTTCCCGAAGTACGAAGTAAAAGTAAAGACGGACAATCCTACCAAGTTGGTGCGACCGTTTGAGTATGACATTTCGATAGTAAATAACAAATTTATTGGTGATTTTTGGTTTTTTTTTAAGGTTAACATTTGAAGATTTGGGAAAGAAAGAAGAGGAGGAGAAACATAACGTGATTATTGTTGAACCACATATAACTCCAAAGCGAGGACCTTACCTTTTCAACGAACCCAAAAAGTAAGCAAATAAGTGCAGTTATTTTTTAACAAGCGATTATTTTAAGATTTATTTTAAATTAATATGTATTTGGACCTATTTAAATTTCATAACGCTCAGTATACTCTACAATAGCCACTATGTTTTTAAAATTAACTTCATAAAACAATTGAGTTCTAACTTTAGAGCGTATTAAAATATCACTTCTTCACTCTACTCACTACTTCTTCATCTTAGGAATACTATTCCTTTCACCCCAACCCAAGTGGAAGCGATAAAGTCTGGTATGCAACCCGGTTTAACACTTGTTGTTGGTCCACCTGGTACGGGCAAAACGGATGTAGCTGTTCAGATAATTTCAAATCTGTACCATAATTTTCCTAATCAAAGAACTTTAATAGTAACACACTCGAACCAAGCACTGAATCAATTGTTCGAAAAAATTGTAGAATTAGACATAGACGAACGACATCTGTTACGTTTGGGACACGGTGAAGAAGCTCTCGAAACTGAAAAGGATTTCAGCAGGTATATATGTTTTTTTCATTTTTATTACATTAATGCAACACTTTGAATATCAGATATGGTCGTGTAAACTATGTTCTTGCGAAGAGGTTAGATCTATTGATGGAAGTACAAAGATTGCAAGAATCTTTGGAAGTAAACGGTGATGTAGCTTACACATGTGAAACGGCGGGCCATTTTTACCTTTACCAAATATTATCAAGATGGGAACAGTTCGAAAGTATTGTTAGACCGAAAAGCGGGAAGGTAATATTTACCATTATATACTAATTTTGTAACGAGTCGATTATTTTAACTCGTTAATTCCAATTGAAAATCTAAGTCGAAAACACGGGTAGTTTCTAATATCGATTTATGTTCAACTCACTTTAATATAAGCCTGGCTAGTCAGATTGTATCTTTCAAATCGAATCGGACTCACAATTCTCTTTACTTTATACCAGATCTAATTGGACCGAGTTCTGACGAGTCAAAACCTTTCGTTAGACAAAATGAACCAATTCTGGCTTTGACAATTATACTACCAAGAATTACCTGATATACAAAATCTATCTAAAATAATCAACAATTTTATATTATACAAGAACAGCGCAGGGAAACATCCTATTATCCGCGTAGTTTTTGAAAATTCGAATTTAAGCCCAATTTGCTTCGTTTTATTCAATTAAGTTTATGAAATTAATTAAAAATATTATACTTTCTATTTCATTTGGGTTTAAGCACTAATATAATAACAATAAACTTTGTGCAGTCTAGTGGATTACCTACATATCCATTTTATTATTCGTATGTAGAAATATATGAAAAAAAATAGGCGTATTTTTCATTTTCTACCGAAAGGGGGTATTGGATATTGATGTACGTCATTTTCAATTTCAGTAAGGTTAAAAAACCTATCCAATATATTGGTGAAATGTTACTACTTAATAGTTACCACGATAGTTAATTACCGTAGTTATTAACTAATATTTCCAATCATTTATTTCCTTACATTTCCTCTCATTTCGATTAATATTTATTGTAATGTTTATGCTAATGTTTCCAACCTTTTAGTTTGTAACACAGAAACGTTATTTCATTTAATAGGATAATATGTTTTATTCAGTATTCACCGTATTTATAGCAAATTTATCTTTGTACGATGATGATTATGTCTACCATAAAAAAAAAAACAGATATTTGCAATTAAACACGAGTCCTGCATTTGAGTAATTTCTGGTGTTAGTACTGTTTGGTTACCATGGCTGTAGGAAACAAAAGATAGTAACATAAACATTGACGTTTTAAACTATTGCCTCAAAAGCACAGGTAGGAAAGGCGGGTTTTCCACTTGGAGATTGCATCTAAATGATTTCTGGTATTAATTTAGTTTGGTTACGATGGTAACAGTCTCAGATCTGAGACTATTTATTCAAAATGTTGAGCCTAAGTAAAGAAAAGTTGCAGTAGGTATAATTTATGCATTGGCAAAAGTGAAAGAAACAGTGTGTATTTTAGCTAGAAGGATGTATAACGTTACTTTGATTGATTATGTTCACAAGCGAAAATATTTGTCAAATTAATCTGCTACTGGAAACCTTTATTCTATTGACTTATAAATAAAAAAAAACGGCAATTTTAGTACTGATGTATTCTTATCGATTTTATTTACGTTGTACACTGCTTTTATCGAACGGCTTACCTATATGAAACCCCATCTACATACTCATTTAAAATTTCTGAATGGACTACTGCGGTTAAAAATATTAATCAAGACTTGTCTGTCCTTCTCTCTGTTTCGGTTACATACTCGTTGAATATAAATCCAACGAAATCAAATATTCTTGTTTTTGGAAGTCAGAAGATAGTGTCTCTACGGTACAATTGAAATTAATAACAGTAATTCCCGAAGTTAACAGCGTCAAGAGTTTAGCGTTGACGCTTGATAATTCTTTGCGTTTTCGTGAATATGTAGGTGGTTACAATAGGGCATCCCCTACTACAATCTCAAAAAAATATACCCTCACCGATTGGTTCTGAAACAGACCACCAAAAAGATGCTTTGCGATACATATGTTCTTTCGCGGTTCTCTTACTGTTCAAAGATTTATCGTTCGATCAATTCTTTACGTGAAGCAGGTCTCTCGTTAGTCTGCGCATTTCTTTCGTACTGTCCTGCTTCTAAATTGCAAGGTTTTTTTTACGCGCACTTACGGAATTCAATCTAGATGTAGCACTAGTTAGTTTGTAGACATTATATCAAATTTATTGTTTTTAAATAGAGCAGAGTTAGGTGGAAACAGTTCACATTTATATCAATAATTGAAACGCGCTGCGAACAAACTCCATAAACTTAATTGTAATTTTTCTTGCAATAATTAATGACTATCTATCTATCAATCCACGAAGTTCCTTCCTCTCGTCTCGACACATTTGCAGAATCGTTGGTAAAAGCTATTCTTCACTTTTTTAGCAGGCTAAGTGTTGCACTCTGAACTGCCTGCGTTATCCTTAACTTTATACATAAATCATGAACATCAACTGTTTTTTATGTATTCATTTCGTAAGTATGCCTAAAGTTTTGAATGAACAGTTAAGAACAACAGTGCCAGTATGATTTATTTACTATTGCCATGGTAACCAAACAATACTAACACCAGAAACGACTTGGATGCAACACGCAGGACTCGTGTTTAACATTAAATATCTCTTTCACTTTCATTGTGGGACATATGCATCATTATGCGAAAACTTTAGAGATATGAATTTCCAATACTTGTGGTGGACACAAAAAATATACGGTGCAACATCTAGAGAGAACTGAATATGCAATTTAATCTTGTAAAAATTGTACTTGCATTTCGGATTTTTAGAAAATGTATATAAATGTAGGCGATTGAAAACAATGTTATAAGTATTTCGAAATCTGTTAGAAGTAAACATATAACATCTATATTATGTTATTATATATTATTTATTGTTCGCTACTTGGAATACCTGGAATAATCAGAAAATGTTAGCTTCCTGCTGTCTACACAGTAAGCGCAATTTTACAATTCCAGAAGGTACGGACACCTATTTCTACACTCAAAGATCGGGTTGTGTTATTCGAAACGAAACGAATCGAGTTAGATTGAAGTTACAACTGTAATTGATGCTAGAAATTATTCGAGTTGCTCGAATCAATGCAATATTCAACTCGTAACATTACTATTATAAAAGTCGTGAAGTGTAACCCTCTTTTTCCAGCCCGTTCCAGTTGAAACAATAGCGAAAGAGTTTCCATTTGCTAACTTCTTCGTTAACGCTCCCCAACCATTGTTTAAACAAAAGACGTTCGAGGAAGATATAGACATAGCCGACAGTTGCTTCCGTTACATAAAACATATATTTGACGAACTTGAAGAGTTTCGTGCATTTGAACTTTTACGATCAGGTTTAGATCGTTCGAAATATTTACTTGTAAAAGAGGCCAAAATAATTGCAATGACGTGTACTCATGCGGCTTTGAAAAGAAAAGAATTAGTCGACATGGGTATGCATTTACGTAAATAGCATTTCGCGATATTGTAAGTTTAATTGTTCTAGGCTTTAAATATGATAACATCTTGATGGAAGAAGCCGCTCAAATATTAGAAATTGAAACATTTATACCTCTCCTTTTACAAAATCCTCAAGACGGCTACAACAGACTTAAACGCTGGATAATGATTGGAGATCATCACCAGCTACCTCCTGTAATAAAAAATATGGCATTCCAAAAGTATTCCAATATGGAGCAAAGTTTGTTTACACGATTGGTTAGGCTTGGTGTACCAACTGTTGATTTAGATGGTCAAGGACGTTCGCGCCCCAGGTATCTGTACAAATTGTTACTATTTGTTATATGTATATATTGCATAGCTTCATTATTTCTGTGTAACATTCAAGTAATATATAAATACCATTTTCTTTGGTTGTGGCACATAACTTGCACTTACATTCGCAGATATGTGACTATTTGGTTTAAGAATATTTTTATATGCAATACGAAATATACTAACTCCATGAAATCCTTCAAAGTAGAGTAGTTTTTATCTAAACGAAGGAAGAGGAAGCTAAAGCGGACGAAGATTTGAAATGCATTCAATACAATGTTGTCTATACCTTTCTTATTTCTTCAAATGCATATAGATAATGAAATTATATACCCATCGAAATTTCTATAGTTCCTCATGAACCGTTGAACAGAATACGTAGTTTTTTTTTTAATCTTCAGCAAATTATGCATTGGAGAGTTCATGCTTAATTGCAAAGAAAGGCAACCGAGAAAATATCAATGAAAAAATTTGTTGCACTTTTTACAGAAATTACTTATAATAATGACTTAGAACAGCGAAACTTCTATAGGTTCACTAACACAAATTGGATTATAATTTTTGCTAAACTTAGTAGTGAGTGTTGGATCCCTTATTCAAAATAACCTCAAAAACCCTGTTTTTCATACTGTCTATCAACTTCGTCAGTGTTGAGGCAGAAATTTCATTCGAACACCTCGTTATCGCAGATTTGTTCTTTGAGGCTATCGTATCGTTTATTATTGGCATATACCTCCCTAGCCGATATTCCCCAAAGATTCTCGGTCGGGTTCAAGTCGGGTGAGCGAGCAGGTCATTGCACTAAGTTGATTTCCTTTTAGTGAAACCACTCCTTTGTTCGTCCGGAAGAATGGATAACTCCCTTGTCTTGCTGAAATATCCAGTCTTGCGACGGCAGTTGTTCAACGTCTATTAGAACCATTTCTAGAAGTTCAGAATTCATTCGTGTAGAGATAAACCACATAGGGGTTTTATTGTTATGGGTAAAAGCCGCCCAAACCATTACACTACCACCACCAAAATTCCTACTCATCGCAACTTCAGTGTTCTTATGCAAATCGCTCTTCCATTCATGATCCTAACTCATATGATCTTGCGCAAATTTCAGTCTTGCCTGATTGTGTGTGTCCTTTAAGGGTGGTTTTGAAACCTTTTTTAGCCATGCTGTACATGTCTCTTAGTTACTGGTAAATTTAAATCACATTTTATTTGTTGTGCGGTTACATTACCAGAAGAGGCTAACCGAAATATCGATGAGTGCTGTCTTCGCGTTAGTTTTTCATTTCCTCCTTTAGCGCGATCTTTGCTGTAGGAATTACCCGATGATGAGGTGATGGGACCGTCCTTTTTTATTACCCATTGCTCAGTTTGACAACCCCATTGCTTTATGAGAATTTATATTTGTTTTTTCGTCCTGGGTTAGAAATTTACCTCTTGGCATTGCTATTAACTGATATATTATGAAGTTATATGTATATATTTGACACTAAATAAACTTTTTAAGATGTTTAGAAGCTTTTTTACACTGGTAGACGATGCCTGACTTCATACGATGTCTGTCTAACTCTGTGGAACTATAGAAATTTCGCTCGCATTTATACGTTTATATCACGGTAGTTCCCGTATTTATTTAACAATTGTGATATCGATAAGATAATATCTCTACCGTTTCATTATGTTCTATAATGAAATTCTAGGTACTTCCCAACTATTACCGTTGCTAAATATGTGTAGGGGAACCACAAAATTATATGGAACTATAGAAATTTCGCTTAGTTTGTGTCAATATTACTTATGTTATGTGTAAATCTGTACTTTATTGTAATTCATATTCTTCTTCAGCATATGCAATCTATATAGATGGCGGTATAAAGAGTTGGGTAACTTAACTCATGTTTTAAATTGGTCTGAATACAAGCTGGCTACTGCTGGATTTGCATATGATTTCCAACTTGTCGATGTACAGGACTTTAATTCTGTTGGAGAGTCTGAACCTTCCCCTTACTTTTATCAAGTAAGTACGTTTAGGAACATTCGGTAGATTGTCAAGCTAAATATCACTACGTATCACTAATATAACAGACTATAAAGATTTGTCATAGCACTGTTGTTACATGTTGGTTTTTCTTGCTTGCAATTGTTTTACGTTTGTAGAACTTAGCAGAGGCCGAGTATTGTGTAGCTGTGTTTATGTTTATGAGGCTAATTGGTTATCCGGCGAATAAAATATCTATACTTACTACATATAATGGTCAAAAACATCTTATTAGAGATGTTGTTAACACAAGATGTGCCGACAATCCTCTTATTGGTAGACCGCACAAGGTATGTTATAGTGAAATATTATGTTATGCGTAATCATTTGCACGTTTTCGTTTTTAGGTCACAACAGTGGACAAATACCAAGGTCAACAGAATGATTACATACTCTTATCGTTAGTTCGTACCAAAGCTGTAGGGCATTTGAGAGATGTTCGTCGATTAGTAGTAGCCATGTCCCGTGCCAGACTCGGTTTATATGTATTTGCCAGAGTTTCCCTTTTCCAAAATTGTTTCGAATTAACACCAACATTTCAGCAAGTGTGTATCATGTGAAGGGTAGTTTAATTTTGACATTCATATAAATATTTAAAAAAGAAACGATAACGTGCGGTAGTTACTACCGCAGACTACTACAGCTGACCGACTCATTGAAAAAAAGGTATCCGGTGAGATAATTACATATATATCTATTTTACACAGTGCTGTGTGAAGTATTTTTAGATGACTTTCGTCTCGAGTAGCCGTCAACCGGTGGGGAATTTACTGGGAAGAAATTTAAATTATTAATTGTTGAAGTTGGCAGCTTGTAAGCAGAAAAATTCTTATAATTCTTGCCACGCAGAACATATTTGTCCCTCATATTTATTTATTGAAAAACTGAATATGAAATTAAAAAATTTAAAAATACGATTTAAAGAACAGCTAGTTAACATAACAATCGCCATACAAAACATCGGTAAAACGTTAACACAACGATTTTGTACGATCGTGAAAAAAATTAAATGAACCATCTCAAGTTGCGGTGACATCTCAAGAAAGTCGTGGTAAACAGAAATAACGCTAGCGGATAAATATTCATATAAAGTTGGTTGTCTGTAGTAGTCTGTGGTTACTAAGTTCAATTCACTAAGATTACATATGAAATTTAAAATCCGTTGCAACTAAATTTAATTCCCATTAGTTTTAATTATGTGTACGATTATTAAAGGATTAATTGCAACTGACTAATTGATGGATAAACAATTGGCTAATGCGCTACTCTAGATGCACAATCTTCTAATAAGTGTTTGTAGTAGTTTCAATACCTAAAATTTAAATTTACTCGCGCAGCAGATTTTTTTTGTGTATTTTTAGTCCACAACAGACATAAAAAATAAATTCATGTTTAAAAAGGTATTTTCCATAGGTATGAAAGGTCAATTTAAATTACCCTAGCATAAAGTTAGCTATAAAACATTACCTAATGTTGCATTGAATGGTCTTTTTATAGTTAATGTCAAGACCTACTAAACTCACACTAGTTTTGAATGAAGCATATCCCACAAAGCGTCAGCATAGTATGGTACCGAATATGAATGTTATGGAGGTACAAGATATGACACAAATGGCTAATTTCGTCTATTCGTATTATATGGAGAAGGTTAAAGTGATGAAAGATTATTACCAGGCAAGTGGAACTTTCCGTTTTTTCCTTTTTTTTGTGAACTCAAACTAACTTTTATAAATAGTATTTTGTTAGATGAGTGAAAAATTAAATTATAAAATAATATTTAAAATTTAGGAATGGAAACGCAAATTTGCCTCCGTCATAGTTAATAAAAGCACTTTTTGGGGTGATCCGATATTTTGTAGGATTTTTATTGATAAACCATAATGGAACTTAAGTTTCAGAAAAAATTATAGACATTCTTATAGCAGCAACCTCAAAGTACGAAGGTTGTTTAGAAAGTAAAGAACGTTTAAGTATTATTCAATTAAAACAAAAGATATCACAACAAAATGTTATTCACATCAACACAGGACCTAACCCTACTTTTCAATGTAGTCGCCATTGCCGATGAGGCACTTCTTATAACGTGACACAAGCTTCCCAATGTCGCTGTTGTACTTGCCGCTAATGGTTGTACTCACGAGGTTAGCTTCTTTGAGCTCTTCGTCATTTTCAAAGTGGGAGATAACAATAGAGGATTGGGTGTTCCGATCGTCTTGAGGACAATTGTGTAAAGCTTGAAGGTCTAACGAGCACACACTTCTCTATAGCCACGATGATTTGTAACCACTTCGTATAAGAGATCTTGAAAGGGCGCGTGATGCAGTGCGTGATCGTTCTTTAATTTCTGGACGACCCTCATATTATTACGTATTTTATGTATCTCACAATATTTAGTAATTTAAAATACACTACTACTCATAAAAATTGCACCACAAAAAAAAGTAAATAGTCGATAGTCGAAATTTTATTAAAATTACAAAACAAAAATTTGGAGCTGTCGACTCCATTCATGTTAATACAAAAATTGTGTCAAAATATGAACGGATAGGGTCTTGAGAGTCCATTCACGCGCACTTCGACCAGTAAAGTTCGATGAGCTAATAATCAAATCATCGTTTAGTTATTCGTTACATATGGTCGAGGGTTGTCCTATTGAAAGATTGCTTGGGTTACTTCGTAGAAGAAAGAAAGTGCTACTGGTTCTGAAGCTGTCTTCTTATAAATTAAAATAGAAATACTGGCTCCAATGTTGGCTAAATGAAGACCTACTGACCGCGGTTTATATCATAATTTCTATAGTAGAATAGTGCTCTTTATCCCCTCATCTATAATGTATTGATGTCTGCCCAACATCTTGGTTCAAACAAAATCTGCATTTATCAAAAGGACGATCCTATGCCATTCCGGTATTCATAACTGTTATTCCGTCGTTCATGACAATTTTCGTTGCAGATGTAGTTAGTTAATGATGATTAGTTAATGATAGCTGTAACATCAACTGTCTTGCTCCTAATTACATTCTGAATAATTGAACAAGGTTGGTAATAATCCAAACCGTGAACCTCTGAAAGGGCTCCCTCTTTCGAGCCACCGACTACACAATACTGTGGTGCGCCTTTTTGCTTTCGCGTAGGATTGCCCTACGTCCTCTTCTAAATTCACTTACTTGCTGATAATATAAGGATGCCACTTGAGGATTGTGAAGGAGGGCTACCTTTTCAGCCAGGTTTCTTATGTACATGCATAATCTACCGCAAAACGCTGGATACTAGACAATATGGTGCAGGAGCATTTTCTACAAATTACAAAAAGTAGGAAATGCAGTGAATAAAAATCAAAAATATTTTTTTTAAACTCAATTGTATCAACAAGAAAAATGTTAAGTGGTACCTTAGTATTCTTATAAGAAATAAAGAACATAAAAATAAATAAAAAGTTATAATTGAAATTAAAAAGAAACAACTTCACTTATACATACAGTAATTTATGATCCTTTTTGAAGTGTGGGAGACGACGAGGGTGAGATGGCTTTTTCACTTAGATTACAATATTAGCAACGGGGCAAGTACGGGATTATTTGATAGTAATCGTAGAACTATTGACTTTGTTCTCTGAAAAGGATTTTATTCCAAGATAAAAGATTTTCTTCTGTTATATTATTCCATTTACTACATTTCATTTTACTACAGGCGCAACGAAAATGGGAAAAACCCGGTGGTTGCCAAATTAAGAAGCATGAGGGTATTATTTCTTCGCACCCAGGAGAAGATCGCGATACTGACAGTGAAGATGAAGAATCTGGTAAACAATTGCCTGTACCAATTCAAGATGAACCTTTAGAAGGAGCGGCAAATTCAGAAGCGGATGACACAGTTGACGGCACGAAGGAGTCCCCAAAAATTGAAGAATTGAAAATTGAAGAAACTAACCCCACCGATTCCAACGTGGAAGACATTACTGAAAATTCGTAATGTTATGTGGGAGTTAAACTGTGTTTAATTTTAAGAAATATTTAAGGACTTTGTACAAGATGACATTTTTTGATTAATAAAACTTCAAATAATAAAAATCTAGTTTCCAATGGTGACAAAATATTTGTGTTTCTGTCATTAAAAATTGCCATTTTTTGGGCTATTTCTAAAATTTCTTGTATACTCATTTTTAACAGTTCAGATGAAAGACTGATGTTGAAGAAATTATAGTGCTATAATGGTTTGAAGCGAGAGATCCCTTACAAATTTAAATGTTACAACGATCGGGGAGATTTGACACTTTACTTATACATGGCTTCAGCGAGGTTAAGTCCACGCAATTCTGAAGTGAATGCTCTCGAGCAGAGAGGCTACCTTATTGGGAAAAAAATTGGGCAGGGTTCATACGCCACCGTCCATCTGGCGGACTATGTCGATGGCTCAAATAATAGTAAGAAAATGCGCTTAGCATGTAAAATTTTTGATAAGGAAAAGGCACCAAGGGATTTCTTAGAGAAATTTTTTCCTAGAGAATTGGATATACTCACGAAAATTGAAAATCCGCATATAATTCAAGTGCACAGTATTTTGCAGAGAGGAGCAAGAGTATTTATTTTTATGAGGTAAGTTAGTTTTAATCAATGTCTTGCTTTATATGTCTCCTTCACTTCCATATTCAATTAAAATACAACCCATATTTAAACGTGAATGTTACGATAAAGGGCCCAATTTTGACAAGTAGTTGTCATTTTGACAAATAATTGTAAAATGTATTGAACCCAATGATTAGGTAGTTAGTTCGTGTGTGTGTGAATAAAACGTCAGAACTATGTGAAGAAGTGATTTTATGTATGTAAAAACTACAGCTCTCCTTTGCAATGTATTGAACGATAGAGCGCCCAAACTTTTTTCTTTTTTTAACATTTTCAATTTAATTTTTCCTTTGCAGTACTTGTTTCACACCTGTTTTTTTTTTTGTCCAAATGGGATAATATAATTACTACATATTTTTTCTGGCATTGTATTAACATCTGCACAATTCATTTTGACAAACTTTTTGGAAAAAGAATATGTGCTTAATTGATTTTTAAATGAAATTATTCGTTTTAATACTCTGGTTATTTTTTCTATTTTAGTCGTCATGTAACTTTTACTTTTGATGCTGCAATATGACTATTTAATAAAATAAATACGAAAGTATTTTTTAAACAATCTAGCAAACTTTCAAAATTAACAATAGACAAAAATAGGACCAGTAAGCATGCGTAACATATGATAAGGAACTCTAAGAATATAAATTTGTAATAAAAAAATAGCACAAAACCGCATTAGGAACCTGTAATAATTAGCAACTTTATTGTTTGCTAGCGAATTTACTTATACTTTGAAAGAAACATGTTTATTATGAAATTAAATTAAAAAAAAGACAAATTTTGACAATTAATAGATGGAACGCAAAATTAAATTAAGGTAACCAATAACTCACAATGTATCCTTTTAGCTCGAATACGCGTTAGCATACTTTTTACTAGCTTGTCGCAAAATTTAGGAGTTAACGTGTCTCACGTATCTTAATTTGGCACTTATATCAGAAGTTGTTCTTTGAGAATTTTTGTTTAAGTACTTTTTATTTTGTGCTATACCTTTCCGACGACATTTAAGTCAGCGCTACTCGAGAACCAAAACAATACTTTTATATTCTGCTGGGCAAACCATTGTTTGATTGAACGTTCTGTGTAACACGAGCCGCCATCCTCTTAAAAAATAAAATCGATGTCTTTAAACAAACTATTCTGCTGGTTAATGCAGCAAAGTATCAACAAATTGATTTGTTCATAATCAATTTGTTGATACTTTGCAGCATTAACCGCATTTTCATCAATTCTAGTTGGTCCAAACTACTGGCAGGGATGAAACCCTATATTAAAAATTTTGCAGCTTTTTCTTTATTTCTTTATAAATAGCATTGCTTTTTCTAATCGATGAAAATAACTTTCTTCCAATCGTCAAAAGTCCAATTTGCTTTCTTGCCCAAACCAACCGGTTTCATTTCTTAATAGTAGTTAATAAAAGTTCTTTTTTGGCCTAAATAAGTTATTTACTTTTGTACATATCGCACCTTTATTAGAATAGCGACTAAAACCAATTTCAAAATTGCAAAGCATTTTACAGAAGTAATGGCAAAATTCTCATAAGCCAATTTGATTCAGCCACTGTTGTAAAATCTGAATTCATCTGAAGTATGTTAAGTATTTGAAAAATCATTAACCGTCAACACATGTAGTTAAGGTTCATAAAAAAATATGCTGTGCGTAATTACCTAAAATTTGCATTAATTTAAGCAAAATATCAATCAAATTGCATTTTTAGCATATATAATGGATTATTTTTTTAGAACAAGAAAGAACATATTTGCTCTTTCTTACATATGCATAAACCCACTATCTAATTGTAAGAAATTTGTTTTTTTTATTTATTTATTCATCTCCTAATTTTAACAAGCATCATAAGAACTTATGCTCCTCAATAATAGTGTTTTTATTTATGCCAATAGACAATTATATTATTTGGAAACGATTAAGATATTGGAATCTGTTGCAGATATGCCGATAATGGCGATCTTTTGGATTTTATCAAGAGAAATGGTGTAGTACCGGAACAGCAATCTAAGTTGTGGTTTCGGCAAATGGCAAGCGGTCTTCAGTATCTTCACAACAAAAATATCGCACACAGAGACCTAAAATGCGAGAATATTTTACTCTCGCGCAGATTCAACGTCAAGCTAGCAGATTTTGGTTTCGCCCGCTTTTGTGTCGACGCTGAAGGCCGCAGAGTGTTGAGTCAAACGTATTGCGGATCGGCGGCATACGCAGCTCCCGAAGTTGTTAACGGCACACCATACAATCCAAAGCTATCGGACGTGTGGTCCCTGGGCATAATTCTTTTCATCATGCTGAATGCGTCCATGCCGTTCGACGACTCCAATCTGCGAAAGTTGCTAAAAGATCAAATGACACGGAATTGGGTATTTCGTTCGAGGGTACGATGCTATTTCTACATATTTACTAGTACTGCGTTCATATTCGGGTTTCTAGACATTTTTACCAAAGAAAAAGATATCATTTTTCCCCAGTCTTCCGATTTGATGCAGCTAACGTAGTACTTATAGTTATACCTACAGTTGTCATATCTTCTTCTACTACTACTACTACTACTACTACTGTGTTATGACGGAAGGTCAAAAATGTTTAACTTAGATTATTGTTTACATCTGCCATTTACATACTTTACATCTTTTTCAAAACAAAGTAACAAATTAAAATAAACTTTTTTACAAGTAAACTCACTTTAATTGTGAACAAGTATCCAATGCAGTTACAATTTAGATAAACTTCAAAGGTCTATTATTATATAGATAATCAAGAAATAGCCTGATTTGAAATTTTACATAAATCGCAGAAAAAAGAAAATCAATAATTGCAATTACTTGTTTACTACGGATTCACAGAAATATGGCAAACCAATTACAAGATGAAAATAATTACAAAAACCGTCTGTGATATTATTCGACCAATAGAATTGCTACGTGCCAACTGGTTTGTGTTTTTTTTATGAATAAACCTTGCACGACTCCACACGATGGAGTGTGGAGAAACTACAGCCTATTTTCAATACAAATCTCAGATGCTATTATTAAATTTCCAACCTTCCTAAATTTATATAAACATTTAACCTTAGCTTCCGTAAATTTAGGTGAGAGATACTATATCGTCCAGTGCCAAATCAATTGTAAGACACGTTTTGGAACCCGATATAACACTACGGTTAACATTGGATAGGGTAATCACACATGAATGGGTGAGGGCACGTAAAGAAAGAGCAAGCAGTCTTATCGGTAGGCTAGTGCATTCTTCTCATCCGGTGCCGTCCCAGCAGCCGATACCAAGTGGAAGGGCAGTGCCGCCCTTCCATGAAGAAGAAAGAGAAATTGTACCTGGAGACCACAAAAAACCGGAATCGAAGAAAAGCAATACTGCAATTAGCGTACCAGTTGAAGAAGTTTAACAAAATTTTAGTAAATAGGCCCAGAAAATTGGCACTGCGTCCCGGAATTCGTACTGTTCGCAATCTGGGATGCTACCAAATTTCATTAACTATAAGATATGAACGCAATGTAACAGCGGGTGCGAGAAAAATAAATTATAAAACCAGGTTTGTTTTAATATGTCAATTTTTTCTCAAAAATACTTAATATTTACTAAAACGGCTTAGTGCTATCCGTTGGAAAATCAGGGTTCGAATTCTGGCTAAGGAGAGGGGCAAGATCTGCTATAGCTACCGAATCGCCACTTACAAGTTGGGAAAACTGCGCGTCATATTTTACGGTAAAATAGTGAAACAAAACCTCGTATATTGGCGTACTAAAGAGTCCTGCAGTTATTAGAAGCTTTACATGTAACTTATAAATCCAGCAGAATTGTTCACTCACATACAAAAATACCTTTGCTGAAAAGCTAATCAATCGAAGCATTTCAACATAAGTTTACATAAAAGTATATGTTTAAATTCATAAGAAATATCCCTAAATGTACTAGTTGGCTATTATATCAACAAAAGATATTTTCTTTTTTATTTATTAATTTAATCTATCTTATGCTCCTAAATTTTGCGGGTTTTGTTTGGGTTTTAAGGTCTTATATATAGGGAGCGAAACCTCGTTTTTTTCCCTGTTGATTCATTATTGGTTTCGGATTATTTGGCTACGGTTCTTTGCACGTATTGTCAACCCCTTTAGGCGTTACAAATAATTTTTCGATAAATTCTTTTTTTATTATTTTAGAATAATATTTTAAAGTTTCGTTTATTATTTTAAAATAATATTGTCGTATAGGCGCAACTATGGGATCTGCTTTGTCTCCTGTCACATTAACCGTTCTCCACAGCAACTCCTCTCATCTAATCCTAATTACCGTAAGTAAACATCTATTCTACACACAAAGTATCCGACCGTATCAGTAAGATCCTCTCTAGGAACCATCTTCAAATACAATGTCAAACTCTCAGACTATTTTCCCATCGAAGACCGCAATCATCTGAAAGTCCGACTCCAATTTTGTACTGTAGCGTGAATATCGGTGAAACACTCGTATTACTCAGCATGAGTGTTGTACGCGGCTGTTGTGTCTAACCGGGTCCACTGAGCATAGTCTGGTAAATGGCTACCAAATCTAATTTAACTCTACTCGCATCTTGTTCCGCAACAAAAACAATAAACTCCGACAGTGATTACCACGTCGAAATCCCATCTGATTAAACTTCCTACCAATCGCCACAGTTCATTGATCCATATCTTCTGCTCCATTGACCCGAAACAAATCCTATGTAAATCCTTCCGGAACGAATAGTCCCCAGTCAGTGTACAGTAACAGCCCTGAATATGTTCCATAAAGGCGTAAACGAAACGTCAACAGAAACTACGACGACGCGGTTGCAACCCGGAAAATAATAATATGCAGATGTGCAACACTTTGTCAACAGTACTGTGAAGAGCTGTGAGATTTATCGGAATAAAATTTCTACCATCGTTTGTCAACGTTCCCCAAGATCACCAATGCATTTTTAAGCATCAGGAATCAGTTTAATTCGCTAGTTGGGCTGGCGAATTTGGTGGAAATGCTTTGTTGCACGGATAGGATTAGCAGTGGGCTAAATCGAGCCTCTATTTATCATAAGCTCAAGTTCGGATAACAATCGTTTTTTTTTTTCGTTTCTCTTATGGCGTTTTCTATTATACGACTAATCTCATACAGTTACGAGTACCTATTATATATTTTAAGAATTTAAGTATGTTGGATGTGTAGAAACATAGGGCTATGTAATGAAGTTCTTCAAATTTAGAGAAGAAATTATCTTCTACCCGTGTACAAAATGGATGTATATTTAGTAAATATTTTACTGTTTACAGATTTTCCATTAATAAAGATTAATTTGCATAGGCGTTTTAAAGCAGCAGTATAGAGATATACAATATTTTAAAAATTAAGAGTTTATTTACACGAAACTAGAAAGTTATGGTTTTTGTACAAGAAATACATTTCACGTAAAAAAAAATAAATGGTAATTACATAATTTCTATATGCTATACAGATACGTTAAGTACAGAGCCATGGGGCTCAGCATTTTCCTCTCGTTTCTCACTATCATAATTGTGTATATTTTGATTAATTTCTGTGGTTGTTTCTACAGCTTCCTTATCCAGTGGTTTAACGTCTTCCGTAATATTACAACTGCTGTCTGACTCTTGAGTTACTGGTGCCTCCCTACTATTTTCATCATCGGAGTCGTCGCTGTTACTTGAAGACAAATTTTCATCAAGCTCATCAATCCTGAAACAAATGTATAGGGTACTGCAATGTATTCTCTTTGAAGCATAAAATGAAACATGGTATGCTCTGTATGTATTTGTATAATTTCTAATTTATACCTAATTGAAATCCTGTAACTAGAAAATATATCTACTTTTTGTGTAAAAGTGAGGAAACAGAACGTCACATCCGAAAGAACAAAAAGAAATATGAGCACTAATAAACTATAATTTCTCAATAAGTAATTTTCTTAGGTGTTATGTGCGCGTTAGTATATGGTCGCTATACTAACGTTTCGCTGCAGCCCAGACAAAGATTCGTACGATTGAGAGCGAAACGACGGCATATTGAGGCACACACGACGCGGTTCACCTCTGGAACCTTTCAGAAAAGAAGTAGCTTTTCATTTGAAACAAACAACTTTGTAGATAAAAGAATCAACAACTCCTTCTTTGAAAAAGAAAAACTAAAAAAAAACTCAATTAGTTTGAATAATCTTTTAATTTAATTATTAAATTCTAATGAATTCTTTCAAATTGCTTAATAATCTTTTTGATCACTCTCACAGTTTTGCAGTGTGGTATTCAACTATTGCATCCGAGTCATTTCGATCGATTTTTTTTAAGTCAATACGTAAAAATATACTTGAATATACAAATGTTTATGCAAGAGACATTTTATGATGAAACGTTGTATAAAACATCAAACAGTAAAGTTTTGAATTGCATAATTGAAAAAAGCCATATAAACCAATTACTTAAAAAAACTCACCATAACTTCCGTTTCTTCTTACAATTCTCTACTGTACTTGCTTTTCTTTTCAATGTACTTGTGCAAGATGCTTTTAGACCTTGAGATACAGCATTTTCAACTACTTCTGGTAATAATGAACGTTCATTATCATATTCATCATCCTGAAATTCATGTTTGGGTTTTTCACATAATTTCTCCAACTTTCTTTGCCTCCGTTCAGCCGCCTCTTTCTCACGTTCAGTTTGTTGTGTGATCCATTTTTTTAATCTATAATTTGTTGTTATGTATTACCTACACATACGCCATATTCAAGTAACTTACCTCTTCTCTTCGTTAATATCTCGTAATCTTCTTCCGCTTAGATCTCTGCATGCCTCTCTGTTTGTTGTTTTTTCTATTTGTGCTCCAATTGCTCTCAGCATTGATCCAAAACCTCCTTTTCCTCCACATGTTCTTAGCACTATACTGATGTTTTGTCGTTTTATTGCGGTATCAGTGCTAATTAGTTTACCATCTTGCAATAGATAATATGATGATGTATCTAAACCCTGTAAAAATCATTTTAGACTAAATACGCACAGATATCACTGCAATCATACTTACCAAAGAATGATGAATATATGATTGGATTTCATTTAGAGTTGTATCGGTACATTTCATTAAAAGGACTGGCTTATTATTCAAAAGTAACGGAAACATTTTAATAGCTGAACGAAGTAGATGGACGTTATTCGCGATCGTAAATTACAATTACCAACTAGTTTGCTATTATCACACTAAAAACGCAAAACGTAACAATCACAACTAATCCCAGATTACGGTATGGGTATTAAAATCAATATGACAATAATCAGTCCAAATCAGCTGAATCAACAGAGAACAGCAGATAACTTACGCACTACGCTAGAATAGTCTGGAAAATTCCTTGAAAACTGTGTATCATAGTTTGGCATAAAAGAACTACACTATCCTAAAATGATTCTGAACAACAGCGACATCTAATGGCAACTGCAGTAAGCTACAGAGGATGAGGGACTTTTGAATTGGTAAGTATGAGTAACTATTAAAAGTTTGGTTATGTTCCGAGAAATTTGTTTATGTTTACATGGTTGCATTCACTTGTATTCAGTCCAGGTATCCGATAATCCGCCATCATTGTTTGTATTGCATATGTTGCGTATTTTGTTGTATTTTTTTAGATTTTCTAGTTTAGTTGCGTTCATTTTAATTTTCGTTACTCGTTTCGTTAATTTCGTTTTATATGGGTTTTCATAGTGTAGTAACAGGTATCCGCAAGCAGATGAAAATACTCAGATTATCCATATAGATACTAACGATCTATATGGATGGGCTTTATCTCAGAAATTACCACAAAAAGACTTTAAACGGTTAACTTGTGATGAAATTAAAAATGTTGACAATATATTACTATCAGATGGTGATACTGGTTATCTTTTAGAAGTCGATTTAGCATTTCCTTGACTATTCATAACAAATTCAATGACCTCGCTTTAGCTCCGCAAAATAGAATTCCTCCGGGCGCAAAAGGAGAAAAACTGGTTCATCATTTCTATGATAAGAAAAATTATGTAATTCGTTACAAAACATTAAAACTACAAAAGTTTAGGTATGACAGTAACAAAGGTTCACAGAGGTATAAAATTTACTCAATCAAATTTCATAGTACCATATGTAAAATTTAACAGAAAAAAAGCAAAAAATAATTTTGAAAAATATTTCTGGAAATTAACGATTAATGCTCCATATGGTAAGTCCATACAATCTGTTAGAAATCAACAAAATACGAAATTATATTGTGACGAAGAAAAGTTACAAAAAGCGATAAACAAACTTAATTTTAAACACAGAACTATATTTAGTAAACACCTGGTAATTATAAAGCCAAGGTGTTGTCTAATAAACCAATTTACGTTGGGCAAGTTGTATTAGATTATCGAAGTTGTTAATGTATGATTTCCATTGCAATACAATTAAAAAGGAGTTTAATGAAGAAATAAAACGTCTTTATGAAGATTTATGAGAATTTATGAAAAACAATCCAGACTATTTTGATACATCTGATTATCCAAAAGATCATCCATTATATTCTGATAAAAATAAGAAAGTAATAAGAAAAAGATGAATTGAATGGTATTAAAATATTAGAATACATAGGTTTAAGGTCACCAATGTACAGCTACAGAACTGAAAAGTCTGTTCCGAAAAAATTAAAAGGTATCAAGAAAGCAGTATTGAAGAAAGAAATAAGTTTTGAAGATTACAAAAATTGCTTATTTAATCAAACAGAATACTTTCATAGACAGAAAGCAGTTATAAACATGATATTTTTACTGAAGAAGTAAAGAGAAAATCTCATAGTTGGAAAGATGATAAGA